>JAIUWE010000076.1:0-100018 GCA_022750525.1 Halotydeus destructor
TCTATTGTGGCATCAAATTGTTGGAGGTTTGGAAGACTGGAAAAACTCTCAAGCTGGGAGACTGAGTTCAACTTATACACGCTTAGACGGTTGACCCGTGTAAACCTAAAAGACAAAACCAGGAGTAACGGATCGAGCGACCGCATTGCTAACTGTATGAAACACATTTGCTCGGAACTAACGGAGAGTAGCTCAACAAGCGCCAACGGGAGATTGATATTATCCATGAATATCCACTGAATAGCGCCACGTTTGATAGACCTGACAAACGACGACAAGAGTAAGATGTCATTTTCAGTAGCGAAGCGAGTCACAGTGAGAATAATCTTAATGTAAAGGTTGTTCGAGCTTGTTAATGCAGTCAGGCTATCAAACATCAGTCTGATGTCTGGCCTCCAAATCTTCTTGAAAGTCGCAGCCAGGCGAAGTGTCAATACTCGTGCACGGTCGAACTTGGTCATCAAAAGCCGCAACTCTTCGGCGTCCTCCAGGTTTTCGACAGTGAACATGAACTCCTTCTGCTGCAGAGGTATGAACTCTATATAATTTGACGACCAATTGAGGTTTGGTGGAGGGTTGATATTACAGAAGTTTGGCAGCTTCTCAGCCAGTCTACGGATGATATAACCATACTCTCTGCGGTCGTTGATGAACTCGTTGAAATTAGCAAACTTGATTTTTGACGGGAGTTTGGCAATCAGCGAATCAATCTCCCTCTTGCTGTTGAAATGTAATTGTCGGTTGATGTCCATTATTTCTTGATGTGCATGATAGTCGTCCACTTTGCTGCACATGGCGCCGGAAACACATCTCAGTCGGTTACGGCAATCCAGAGAAAGACAAGAAAACACAATCCTATCGACAACGTGGGGCAAAGATTCGAGCATTTTACTGAGGAGAGAACTGTTCTTACTCCAGTTTATATTATTATTATTATATTCCACGCATGGTCAGAACGGAAAATGAAGAGCGGTTGGTGGAAGCAAACTGATTTATTGAAAGGCAAAACTCATTCATGAGTAAAAACAACGTGGCGCATTCGGCGACAGAATCTATGACAGGTAGTGGTTATGGCGAAGATTGTGATGAAAATCAAGAAAGCCATGATGAGAGCCAACACAGCTTGCGACTTGTCAGTGTAAGATGGCGAGCTCTGGAGAGGCGTAGAGTAAATCTTCTTTGCGAAGAGTCTGGTGTTCAAGTATGCTGTATAGTCATTCCGGAGAGTGTTGATGTTTCTGGGATACTTGATATCATCGATCAAGAAGTGCAAGCTTCGCGGAACGAAGAAAACACTGTTCGGACATGAGGAAACGGATCCAGCGATTCGGAACCAAGATCCCGGACAGTAGATGTAGTACCCTACTCGAGTGCTCACAACGGTAGGATGAGTCGCGTTATAGAAATCAGCTTCGGCTTTGAAGCAGAATGGGTGGAAAACATTAGTTATATTGGCCTCTAGAGGATAGCACACTAGCGGTTTGCTCATAATTTTGTTTGGCTGCTCAAGCGAGATGTCCAGAACACAAATGTTCTCATTTTCTGAATTTACAAGAACGGCAGTTGGTCCGGCGTACTCGTATCTGCAGCTGTGGAAAACACCATCTGTTTGCCATGCATGTTGAATTCTTATCGGCTCAGCGAGAACAACTTTTGTATTAGTGTTGACGATTGGGGCCTCGAACGCAAAGAAAAATCTATCACGTGTGATATCAAACGAACAGTTGAGTGGCCTAAAAAGATGCGTCGGGCAAGTCACGTTCGATGGAAGAGCGACGTCGAGCAGTTTCAAAAGAGGAGAACTTATCCTCCCTTCTTGCCACGCTTCGACGCTACTCGATATGACTGAGCTCGCTGAGGTCATACTGGCGAAGAGATCATCAAGATGAGGCCTCAAGCGGAAGAACATTTCGTCTGTATCGAGCGTCTCGACAGTTTTCAGTTCGTTCGTCTTCCCCAGGAGATCCAGCTCGGCTCTAATGAACGCTTCAACGTAAGCTAGTCGAGAATCGTTCCTGATCAGGAAGTCGAGCTGCTTATTCTGTTCGGAGGCAACGATCTCCTGAGATGTAGAGTTCTCAAATTCAGTTGAAATAGTGAGGGCACGGAAACCAACAGAAAAGGCAGTTGAAAATAAAAGTGTCTTGCTTGAGATATTCGATACGAATACATATCTTTCGCGTCTTTGCGGAACCCCAGCCACTGTGAGACAAAGTTTACGCAGAGGTTGTCGTACGTCAATATCAAACTTCGCTTCACACCAGTCGTGGATCGTCTGCTCAGTACGGGGCATGTTTAGAGCAAGTTTTCTGAGATTACCGCATGGACTGTACAATCTCACAGCAACGAAAACATCGTACTGGCTGGAAATCAACTGACTCGGGGACTCTATCCAAACAATCGGAATTTCAGAGGAAAACTTGAACGACAACGCAAGGGCGAACTGTACCAAAAAAATCAAACCTTTCATTGTGCAACTAGAACTTGAAGTGATGTGGGATTTGGAGCTAAGGTGAGTTCTTGATCAGATTTGGAGATGACGCATGTGCAGACGCTACTGCGCATGTGTTGAGCAACCATATCTTTCTCCAGTTTACAGGCTTTTCATTCAACTCTGCGTCTCCATACACAGCATGTCACTCACATTTCTCGTGAAAACTCTGGAAGCCGGTGCGAGACACCCCACAAGAGCAGTGGTTCACTGTGTAGCTTTGGATGTTTACAGTTGTGAACACCAAATCATTGAAAAATTCTCGAATCAGTTTGTTTCCACGGGAATGTCTCTGATCGTTCCTGAAGGCCACTATGGGCGAGTAACAGACTGCATTGGTTTTCCTGAGATGTTTGGCATTCGGGTATGCGGAGGAATCTTGAACCCCACGGATAAGAGCGCGTTGAAAATTCTGCTCTGTAACAACCGTGACATACCGTTCCAAGTTAAGCAAGGTGATCGCATCGCAAGAATTGAGATTGAGAGATCGCTTGCTGATATCCTGGTAGGAGAAGTCGAGTACGAAAACAACGGCACTGAACAGGAGGAGGAGGTTGAGACTGGTGCAACAGAAGTAATTGTGGTTCCGATACGTCGTGGAGAGTGATAGTCATGGACGGAGGGAATAGAATTTTTGAAATTATTGCCTTCTTGGTTGGAGCGGGATGGATCGTCAAGCTGTTACTGAAAATTGTGACCCTCATTTACACCACCGTCAATCTCATCCGCCTTTCCAAATTCCTCGGTAAATTCCTACCCAGAGTGGAAAAAGATTATGATGAAAAAAACCAATGAACCTTTCCAGTGCTCAATAAAGAATGAATGTTGCCTTGATAGATATCGTAGCTTGTTTGAACAAGTTCCTGCAAACAGAGAACGTTATCAGTCTGCAAGAGGCACGCGATCTCTCGCGCTTCTATATTGCGGACATTGGGAAAGCTATGCGAACGATAAACCCTAAACTTTTAGCAGAGCTCACTCGTTCGAACCCGTCTCAAAATTCACTCTTGTTCCGCTTGCTGCATTATCTGAATGAGAGAGATGTAGACTATCAGAAATTTATCCAGTTGCAATTTTCCGAGCAGTGCTCCGAAGTCAAAACTACTGATGAGACCGTAGATGAGAAAATTGAAGCAGCAATTTCGAGATTCCAAGCTCGTGAACCCAATCCCGTATTAGATACCTCTTTCATCAGCGAAGATATCTTGAATCACCTCAGACAAGCGGTTGATGGGAAGAACCCGGAGCTCAATACTTTCTGCCGAGAGCTCACAGTGAAATTGACCAATCTCCAGTCGCGAGTGGATGCACTAACCGATACGCCAGACTATACACCGGATATAACGAGGCTCGAAAACCATGCTGCTGAAAACCACAATCTATTATCACAAATCATCGAGGGTATCCGGAAAACACTAGAATCATATCAAGAGGGAATGACACTCTTGAGTTCGAATGTTGGTCATATGCTACACAATTTGCTGACGAAACAAGTTGAGTTCCACCAGCAACTCCTAGCATCTTATAGAGAGAGACTCGAGCTCCAGCATACCGAGCTTCGTCAGCAGGCTTTTGAGCGAGGTCGGCTGTCGGCTCTCGTTGAAGCTCAAGAAATCTTACTGCAACGCCAGAAGAGACAAATTGAAGACTTGCGCAATGAAACCAGCGAATTCACATTACCAGATAAAAATCAAGAATTAATCACGAGGCTCGAATCGATGCTGCAACACTTTGGGAATCAACAAGAATCTATGGTTTCGGAAACGCTTGAAAAAGAGGCTCGAGAAAAAATCGAAGGTATTCCAGGCTTCACAAATTTACTGAAGCTCTCTGAGCCGATGGAGGTCGAGCAAGACCTCTGGGTCACCGGCGCTCGAGAAACAGTGATGGATATTTCTGAGAATCACATAAGAAACGCGTCTCAACTTGAGAGCCTATTCAACTTCATCTTTGCCATGAACCTGAAATTCAAGAAGGAGGCTAATATTCAATTCGAGAGGATCAGGCCCAGTAGCATCATGGTAAACGAAGTCACAAGCGAAGGTTTGCTGCATGTTTATACAGCAGCAATCACAATGCTGGTGAGTCTGGATTTCGAGTTGATGTCCCACTTACGCAACACTGAAGTTGCGGCTAGTGTTCGCGCCAGATTCGTTAAACTGACAACAACGTTTTGTCTACTCTTTGCATTTGCCGAGCAAAGTCAAAAACAACAAGGCCGGAGATTGGAGTTGGAGCAAGAGCTGCTGCAATCTCGTACTAAGAACATTGACAGTCAAAACTCGTATTTAATTGAGAAAAAATCTTCGAAAGATACAATAGACAGGCTTACAAAGCAACTCAGGATTTGTCAGAGCGAGAAATCATTAGCAAGGGACTTGTACGACAAGGTTGTACATTCGAATGACAAACAACAAGCTGCTGACTTGAAAACTATTGGTGAATTACGACAGCAGTTGAAACAGCTGCAAGAAGGTGCAAAGTTTGAAGGCCAGTCTCAGCTAGATCAGTGTACATTGGATCTGTTGAAATTGAAGGAAGAAATTAAAAAGAGTTCGAGCGAAAACCTGGAACTAAGAGCTGAATTGGATGCTGCGAAAGAAGCTTTGAATAGGGAAATCAAGAACTGTACGAAACTGAAAAAGGCATTCGAAGAATCAGACATGCAAGTCAATCAGCTCAACATATGGGTGGAGACAGTTGAAGCAAATGAGAAACGCTTGAAAGAACATATAGCCGACTTGAACCAGCACCTCGATCCTAGTATTGCACGACGAATGGACGATGTTTGTAAAACGTTGACACAGAATGCCAACCAAGCCGTGGAACGACTCATGGCTAATAAACGGCCGATAGATGATGAAGCCGACGACGGTCAACGTAAGCGGATGCGAACACAAACAACTTAAGGCGGCTTGGATCCTGCTATCTGGAGGAGGGCATCTTCGAGAGCTGCCTGTAATTTCGGACATTCCAAACATTTGTCAGCCTCCAACTTATCGATCCTGAGCCGTGCTTGTTGGAGCGAGTACTTTAGTCTCCGGTTTTCGTTGTTCAGCTGTTCTAGGCAGTCTTCATTCCCTTGCAGAAGTCTATCGTTTATTGGACATTGTTTACAAGCGGCAGTGGCGGACGGTTGTCTTTGTTTTTCTTTGAACTCGTTGAGCATATCATTGCAATCATTATTTTTTGCAATTTCTTTCTTGACAGTATCTTCTGCCATGACAAGCGCAAGTTCAAGATGGGAAACTTTATCACGATATTCTCTCAACAAATTGCTATATTTGACCTCGATTTCATCGTTGTCTTTTCTCAACTGCTCGACTTCCAGTTTGTCTTGTAGTTTTTGTGAAGCTTGGTTCTTGAGCAGGACAAGCTCTTCCTCGTATTCTTGCACGATACAAGATTGTTGTTCGTGACTGTTTGCCAGCTCGGTCTCAAGTTTTTCGATTCGCGATTCACATGATATTTTTTCCTGTAAAAGTTGCTCCAAATACGCTGTTCTCTCGATATGGAGGTTCCGCAGTGAGACGTTTTCATTTTGTAATTCTGAAACTTGTTCAGTGAGGCCAAACTTCTCGGCCATGAGTGCCATATTCTCACTGTCTGTTTCTAATTTAGTGGTAGTGTTGGAATTTGGAAGCATCGATTTCCGGCGTGCAGTTGATACTCGACGAGACACCATTTCATCATCAGCAAAAATAGCATCGAGTGTTTCTGGCCCCCGTTTGATGCTGGCTTTGCGATCAATCTGAGGCTCTTCAGTCTGTGTCGCTTGTGCATTGTTGCTAGAGGATTCAGTTTGTGAGTGTTTCTCGCGTGACTCCACTCTTACAGCCAATTGTTTTTCGCTCTCCTCCTCGATCGAATTATATTCGTTGTAATTCGGAGACTCATTCGTCTCTGAAGATTGACGGCCACTCAATTCATCGCTGAATTTCTCATAAAATATTGCATGGAAATTTTCATGTTCTATAGAACCGGTCAGGCGCCAGGGAAGTATCAAAAGTAGGAACACCACCGATTCCGAGCTGAACCGTCTCTTCAGCTTCCTCATCTCTAAACTCACGGACAAATTTGCTGTTTTGAATGAGTCAGCTACCGAAAGGCATATGCGCTGTGACTCGTTCCGTGCCAATGTGATATCGGTGAGATTTTTCGAAACAACAGCCTTGTTCAGTCTTTGAACCAGCACAGCTAGAGACATTCCACTACAAGGAGCTCTATACATATACTTTTATTATTGCGACGATCGCATCAGGACTCCAGCACAACTTATCATTACCATGTCTTCTGAATAAGTGAGTCGCGCGCGAGGAAGCTCGTGTTTATTGTCGAAAAGAGGTGGAGTCGAGTCTAACTCCAGTACGTGAGCACATGCGCAGCTACAGGGCAAAGGGATATTTTGAAAGAGGAATAATTTGATTCTCGGTTAAGCCCTCGACATCCACTCCTTCGAGAATATTGAGCGCTTCGAAATCTTTCAGAGTGGGGAACTTGTCATACTGCTCAAACTGTTTTAAAAGTTTAATCTTGCTGATCACAAGATGCATGGGACTGGCAGCTAGTATATCACTGTAAAGCAGCTCCAAGTGTCTCTTCGTATGAGCCGGAGTCAGTTCAGTTGGTCCCGCGTATTTATCAAACAGGAATTCGGCCTCGCTTCGTAAGGCCGGTAGAGCAGAAGTGCCTGAAGCGAGAATATAAAAGTATACTTTCGTTATAACTGGCTCAGTCAGAACCTGTTCAAGGAACACTTCGAAATGTTCCGGGTTCAAGAACATTGGATCTGAAATGTTAAGAGTATATTTACAATCAGTCGTTGAGACAGCAAAGTGTTCAAGCTGCAGGGCGTGCGAAATCAGCAAATCGATTTTAGTGAAGAATTCCGTTTGCGATCTTAGGTGGGACTCTTCAAGAGAAGCTGCAATATCGTGAATTAGACAGAATACGTATTGAGAACGCACCCAAGTGTGTTGGAGGCTCATCCAGAAAGAGACATTATTCTCAACGAATGTAGGTTGTTTATTCGTCGCAACAGCAGATTCAGGACCGAAACGAACCTCAGTTTGATCATCGTAACTAGCGTATTTTGCTCCAAATACGATCGCATCACCTTGATGAAGTTGGTTATCGTCACCAATACTTTTCTGAACATAGAACCCTCGATTTGGAGGTATAGTCTTCATGGCGAAAAGCGATGTGGTTGCTACAAAGCTGCCAGTGACCCAAAAAGGTGATAGTTTAACGGTCCATAGCTGCGGGAGAGCAGACGTTTTCGCGGGGATGGTGTAAACCGTGTAGTTTTGAGTAAGATCAATCTGAGGTTCATCGACCGATTCTACCGACGGCTCTGGTGGAGTTTTCTTACTCGAGCTTTGGCTGTTGAAATCAGGTATTTTATGTAACGTTTCCTCAACTGTAAAATCGTGTGGCGGATGGCTCCGGCGATCTGATCTTACAACTGTGGAACCCGAGGGTGGGCGATGGGGGTCGGGTAAATTATGGACTGTTTCTCCGACGTATAAGTCGTGAGTATGATGGCTCGATGGATCCTTGGTCTCCAGCAGATTTCCAGCTTGGTCTGTGAGATTAGCAGCATGGGGCTTTTCTCCGTGGCAGGACTTCTTTTGAATGAAGAAGTAAACAATGATGATGATACAGAGTAGAATCAAGTAAACGTTCATCCTTTATTTAATAAAGCATGGCATCGACGCAACTTCACGACCTTTTCAGGATTGCATTACGCCTGATTGATGCTGGCAAAGAAGGCCAATTAACTGAAGAAGAGGAGAATCGTTTGAAACTTGCAGTTATAGAAGCGTCGCGAGGTGATATAATGTGCAAAAGCGGAGTTGAAGAAACACTGTTACGCTATCTTGCAAGCCACTTGTTCCCAGGGATAGAGTCGTTAATCGAAAAGAGCTCATTGCTGGGTCTTGATCGTGCGCGGCGCTACAATTCCACAGTTTGCGGTCTGATGACCCTGTTCTGCTACCAGATACAGGAAGGAGTGAGCGGAATACATCGTGAGTTCACAAAACCTCACGTGGATAGTGATTTTCTGCGACAGACATTCATCAGTGCCGACCACGGCTGCAGAGTAGCATCGGAAATGATGACCCTGGTGCTACCAGGATCGCCGTACGTTCCCGAATCGTTGTTTTTCACACCGGGGCCAGGACTATGTAATGTTAAACGCTGGCTAGCGTTGTCGTTCCCACAGCTAGAGTTGGAGAAATCCGACTTTATACTATTGAACGACCTGATTTTGTTCGATACGTATGATCCGCACATGTGGGGGAGTAAAGTGTGGCCACTGTTACATTTTCTGGCCACATTGGGAACCGTGAAGCGAGCAAAAATGGTAATTATGAAATTCCTAATGACGGATCTTGCGTATTTTCTTCCATGCCAGAGCTGCGCCTCAGCATGGGAAGAGCTCTGTGCATCAGAGGCTGGTGAAAGTGAATTCGGCAGTGACAGTGTAGACCTGCAGCACTGGTTATGGGAAATGCATAATAAAGTCGGAGCAGGAATCGGTAAGAAACCACTAGAGTGGAAAACGTTCGAGGAGCAAGATATCCCACAATATACTGAGATCGCTCAAATTATAGATGAATTTTGAGGTGGGAGATCCAGAGAATGTGATTGATCTGCTGGAAAAAAGATCCAGTAAATCAAGTCTCAGATTGAAGACAAGGCAGACATATCTAGAATGGCTCCGTCCATACTCGCTGTACTGCGAGGACGCTGGGCTGGATGTGAAGGATCGAGACTCAGCAATGGGATACTTGGACCGTTTCAGTAGAAGGAATCGAAACTATTTTTACGCATTGAATGTGAGTCTGCTCCTGCAGAAACTTTACGTTTACGAGCCACCACTACCCCGACCACGAAGAGAAGATTTCAACCAAGCATTGCTAAAATCGGGAAACGAACTGTGCTTCACAGTTTCTGAAGTAAACCACTTGCGAACATGGTCAGTTTCGGTAGTTGGGAACTGCAGGGTCCCAAACAGACATTTACAACTGGCCTGCCTCATCTTGGTTATGCTGTTCTCTGGCTGCCGGCCATTTGAAGCGATCGGTTTAACAAGCAGCAATGTTCTTGAGCTGCTCGCACACCGAGAAACCTGGATTGAAGGGAAAGGAGGGAAGCGGAGGCGCATTTCATTTCCAAATACCGGACAGGCGGATATGGTTCTTGAAGCTCTGAGGTATACTCAGTTTACCCAAAGTGCAAGAACGTACCGAAACCAGTTCCACGCTCTACAGAAAGAGATCTTATTATTCGAAAACGGGTTGCGCGGTCTCCACGCTTTGAGGCGTGCCGCCGCGGTAGCAGTTTACAAAGAGACAGACATCAATATGGCTAAACATTTTCTAGGACATGAATCCACGTCTATGACTGAGCGCTATCTACGCGTTCACGGTAAAGACATGTCAGAAGCCTTGACAAGAACATTTTATTGAAAACACGAAACATTATCTTTAAAGTTCATATTGACCATACCACATCGTGGCTCCACGGCAATGTAGTCATTGAGAAGATGTTTGGGTAGAGTATTTCTGAATCTGTGGAGCTGATCAATAGTATCAGGACCAAAATCGAGGTTGGAAAGATACATGCGTTTCAGTTTAAAGCTTCTGGAAAGCATCTGTTGAACTTGGGGAAGTGTAAGTTTCAAAGACCGCACAACCAGCGTTTCGAGTGAAGTGCAGCCCTGAATCATGTTGAAAAAAGCACTCCGTTTAACGAGGTCCCTATTGCCTAACAATCCCATAATTCGAAGATGCTTGAGCTTGTGGTTCGTAATGAGCACGAATAGCTCTTGGCAATTCCCTTGACGAAACTTGATTTCAAGACTAGTCAAATGTTGTGTTGCCAGTTTGAGAAGATTGATCATATCTAGGAAAAAAGTTTGACGAGGTTCTCTGATTGAAAGTGAAGTACAACAAGGAAGCCAAAACTTGGTATTAGATCGCCGTGCACCATAAATCACGAGAGCGTCGAGTGCTGGGAACATTTCGAAAACCGATCCGACCAAAACAGTGCGAGACCACTCGCATTCCGTGAGGCAAATACCTTTTACGTTGGTGAAAATATTGTTGGGTGAGAAGTTGGCATTTACAGCGGAATACGGTAGGATGATATCCATTTGCTTGTAAGCAACACAAGCGGGAATCCATGAGAAAGCAAACATCGAACAAGCTCTCATGCTGAAATACTGAACCCTCAACTGCTTAAGAACCTGAGAAATCTCATCGTGACCACTTTTGACGGTTCCACCCGAAGTAAGCTGTAGACGAACATCAACTTTCTCCAGGTTGTTGATGCTTGATGCCAACTGATCGAGCCAGGAAAGATTGTCAAGATCCACCCGTAGTTTCAAACTTCTCAAATGGATGAATTTTTCCAAAATGAGCTCCAAGTGGAGAACATCAGAATACGAGCGAATGTCGAGATTGATGGTATCTTGTGATGGAGGGAAAAACTCCATCAGAGCCACAAAATGGTTGGTGTGCCGTGGTAAAGGTTGGAATGACTGAACGACGAATCGCTGACTGAGTTTAACCATGAAAGCTTCGTAATGACGATGGTGGCAGAAGTGCGGCTCCAGTTCCAGAACCCTAACATTGGGTGGGAGTTGGCTGAGAAAAAAGTCCAAGTCATGGAGTTTCTGGTGCGCCAGAAATTTGAGCGACACTTGTCTGATATGTGGCCAGTACATCCGAACACATTTATCCAAGGTGCTATGTACAAGGCGCAAAACACCCAGTTCTGTCAGTGACAAGTATGAGATGGTGATGAAAATTGAGTCAACGTTCATCTCGTAGAGCAACATGACAACTAAGGCAGAGTAGTGCGGATTGAGATGTCGGAGAGTTGGGCATGCGCAATACTCAAGACTTTATTGATTTCTCTGGCGAGCTCAAGTATTCAAATAAAGGATTTTTCTGGCAGGTACAGTAAAAGTAAGTTGTGCAAAGCGCCGTCTTGCGACCAGTGAGGAGCTGGAAACAGTCCGAATGGTACGCTTTCTTGCAAGCAATACACCGAACAATATGGGGCCGCTCATCGTACCCATCGTATTTACAATCAGGACCAGTGCAGGTGGCTTGCCATTCGGTACCGCCTCGAACCTCAAAGTCGCGAATCGTTTCGATATGGTCAATGAACGGTCGTTCGGCTACTCGTTCTTTGGCGAAAGCGTTCTTGAAAGCCAGCAGCGGTATCTGTGACAATTGCTTGGTGTCTAGAAAACAGGCTTTGTCCATGTTCGAAAGAGCGTAGAGTTCAGCATCGCGAACCCGATTCAAGAGCGCCTTGTCTGTGAGTGTCTCGTACAGAATAGTGCGAGCTACATCACTCGGTGGAGGAAAAGTTGACGGTACGACTCGATGAAGAATGGCATGAACGATATGGAAAGCAAAGATGCCACAGTCGAATCCATTGCGCTGCTTCGGAGCATCGGTGGCAAAAATATACTTCCATTTGGTCATGTCTTCAGGGTAGCCGGCAAAGAGGTGCGCCAAAGTGATGTATCTTTTTGCAAAGGCGAAAACATGTTTGCGTCTCTCCGGCTGGTACTTTGCGAAGAGAGAATCGAAAACTATGACTCGACGAGATGTGAAGCAAATGAGGCCCAAAACCCAGTGTCCCGTAGCTCCAGATCGATCACACAAAAAGTAGAATGTAGCTAAGGCTTTCGCAGCAGGTGAGTGCGCAAAGAAATGTGAGTGAGGTATCTTGCCGATTGTTATTTGCACCACTATATCAGTGGGAATATGGAGAAACTGTCGACAAACTTGATCGTTGTGGTCCAGAGTCTCGTCATCTGCATGCACTAGCAAAAGAGCAGTAGTATCATCGAGATTAGACTGCGTCAAGTACTGTCCAGGCTTGAGACCAAGTAGCTCTTGTTCCAATATATCCGCGTTGGTTATCGTTTTCGAAGCCCAGTTATTCCAGCTCTCAAACGGTTTACTGGGAAACTTGATGCGCTTCACACAAGTAGAAACCCGCGGCAAGAGGAGAGGAGAGTCTAAAATAATGGAAGGTTTCCGCTTGATGCTAGGAACGATGGAATGATCCAGTATGGGTTGGGAAGGCGCCGGTAAGATGTGCTTTAATGGAGTACTGTGGAGAGGCTGGAAATGCGAGTCGGTGGCGTAGTTGTCTTCAAACTCGGTTTTGAAAAGTGAAACATCATCCATCTCTTGGTCGTCATCAAGTGTTGCTTCTGAAACTTCCAGAGTATGCATAAAACTGGTTCGATGATCCAAAGAGAGACTGGGTTCTCCACCATCCCGGGCCGACTCTACCGTTTCCGAGAAGAAGTTAGTCTTGAACATTGGTGCCTGTTTGGGCTCTGCACCCTTGGACCCCGTGAGTCTACTCCGTGTCATGTACCTTGCCTGTAAAGCTTGTGGGTTCAGAGTATCTTGCTTTTCGCTGAAGAGTGATTTTTGGTCAACGAGAAGTTTCACGGCATACACATGTTGGCACTTTTTCGACATGTTGCAGGAACAAACAAGCTGTCCCTTGTGAAATTGGACCAAGTACTGAAAGTCATCACTGGTCCTTCTGACGAGCGCCAAGCTAGCTGTTGCAGAGATACTAAACTCACTACCATTGTCGAGAGTGACAAGGAGTGCTTCAAGATTTACGGCCTGGAGCAATGCAGCCTGCTTGGAAACCAGTTCGGGATCTTCGATTTCATCACGAGAATCAACAATTAATTGCCATGCGAGCCTGACTTTCTCTATGGTGGTTTCGATAGCGACGGCTCCCACTGGCTTGAACCGGCTGGCAAGGAGTGAGCACTCCTGTTGAAACAGAGAGTTTATACGGTAGTTGGAAGCCGACTTTTTCCTATTCATGGCACATAACATGTCACTTATTGTGAAGAGCCCGTCCTCCAAGATTTGTAGGATTATATAATCTATGCGCGAATGCCGTCCAATATCCAGCCGCTTAATCATGCTATTGTAAGATTCAGAGACATTGTTGGTGGCGGGTTTTTCGCGAAAGACGGTGAAATGAGATACCGCAAATGCAGCCGACTTTGTGCGAGTAGGGTGATCGTAACCACGATGTGGGTCGAGATACTTTTTGACCACATCAGCGGGCCATTCCGTCTTGGCAATTTTCAAAAGCGACTCATACTCATCCTCAGATTGGGCTTCGCACATGACTTTGTACTGCTGGAGAGTAGTTTTCCGCTGCTTGAAATTACGTTTCCGACGCAGCATGGTCTCAAAATTCTTGACGAGGTGAAGCTTACAAAAAGTGATTTGAGCGCGTTCTTTGCAGTAGAACCGTATCGCTTTGGTGATGGCATACTCCCTATCAACGGTGATGGGAATCAAGTGAGCGACGGGCATAAACTCCTTGCTGCAAAGCTTCATGAAAACGTCCCAAAGCAGAGTATGTGTTTCGGTCTGACGGCGGTCGTGCATCATGAGAATCACCGGGAAGAGCGGCGAGCCCTCAAGCAAGAAATTACGAGCGACAAGTGCTGAGAGATAGAACGATCCGCAGTTGAATGTAGTATCATATGCGAGCTGGAACGGTGCGTCACTCTGGTGTTTGAGAATCTGCATGAGCTCTTTGGTGAGACTGATGCATTGCTCAGAACTGAAAACCACGATGAAAGTGGGCCATAAGCGGTAGTAGTGGATGACTTGATTATCATGGCAAAGCTGGTAGACTGAAAAGAGAGGATCAGGACTGATATATTTTGAAGTTAGAGCCGCCTGCTTGGCGCGTTTAGTGTTGTCCAGTGTGGGCTTCAAGAGCTCCCGGGCCTGATCAGAAACATTTTCCAGTTTATCAAGTTGATAAGTGACGGTTTTAACTAGATCTTTCGGTTTCTGGGACGGCCCCGCTTTCAGGATATTGGCTAAATGTTTACGGGTGGTGGAGGTCTGTCGCTTGAACGGGAGAGCATTCGGGTCTTTCGAGTTTCCATGAGGGGTCTGTCCAGCCTCCGAAAGCGCTCCAGTGTAGAGAACAGCCACCGCGGTTCGGGAAGAATTTATCGTAGCTTTGTGGAAGTCAGTATACCGTTTCGGATGTTCACGCTTGTCTTTGTCCAGCCGTTTCTTGAGCTGCTTGTCGTTTACGTACGAGTAAACTCTGACGATACGAGGATCGGATCGGTTGGTCGTGGAAACACTAAACTGGAACGCGTCTTCGTACACAGCATCGAAGCGAGACTCATACTGGAGCTCGTCTTCGTTGAAAGTAAAAACGTAAAAGTATATATCGCCAGGCTGAGCGAAGGTTGGTCGGGTGCGGCACAGTTGTACTTGGCCGGCAAGAGCCTTATCGAGGTACTTGGCGCTCTCGATATAGTTCCAGCGTTGAGCGGTGTAATTCTGTAGACCGACGTTAGAGTTGCGGAGGAGAACGTCAGCATCAGACAGTTTACGAACCTCGTCGCTCATTTCTGAAAACGTTTCGAGAAATTGACGATTGTCACTAGGTAACGAACCTAAGGGGGCCTTAGGGGTATTTGAGCAAAGGAGTAATTTGTCGAAACGTTTTATCAAAAACAGGCCACGCCTTGAAAGGGGGATGGAGCGGCACCTCGCGCTATACACATACTACTACCGGCTGCGCGAGCTCGTCGATAAAAACGACTCAAAATGTAGAAACTGTGGCTCATTGATGAAACCCGTGAGCGTACAAACGAGTTTGAAAGCCGATGAGGCCAGCACTTTCCGCCTAGTTTGCGTCAACTGCACGAGAAAGAAATGATTCAATCTTTCCATTAATCATTTATTCATTCTTCATCATTCACAAAACTGCGTAAATTTCCTCATTGGCAATTGCAATCAAATCCACAACTAGTACAGCTCCAGAGTGGTTCAAGATGCTTCCACTCGAGAGGCGCAAGTCGTTGTATCGTTTTTCCAACTGTTTCATGGCAGCGCTCTGCCTAAGCTGGCGCTTGACGTTTGTGGGAAATATATCGCACACAACGAAATTCACTGCAGGCGTACAAATCCGGATCCGCAGAGCGAATGCCCGGTTGGAAAGCTCATTTTGTATCTTCACAAAGTTCTCCAGACCGTGGCTTGCTTGGAGGTGGAAAATATCAAATTCGGATCCTGAAAATACACGGTTATCGAGAAACGGGTCGGCCAGTTTCTTGAGCTCAGCCAAATCGGTGGAACCGGGGCCGAGAATTTGTGCGAAACTAGTTTGAACCCATATCCGGCTACCAATGTTGGTCCCTTTGGAATGGAAGGACTTGAAAGTTTCTATGGACGGAAACAGTTTCAGTGCGGCATCCAGTATGACGGACGGAGCCCAATCACAGGAGGACACTGTGAATTTTTTGACGTTGTGAAACTGCTCGTCGGCAATGATGGAGTAGTCGACGTAGCGCAACTGGGATCCGGCTTCAATGTGCTGGAAATGTTGGCACGCTTTGATGAGATACATGGATAATTTACCATTCTGTTTACAATAAAGTGTTCCAGAACGAATCGTGTCCAGTAGTTTACCGAGGTTCGAGGGACGACCAATTACCCCGAGTCCTTCTCTGATGGTTAAAATGTAATGAAGAGAATTGAATCTAGCAACAAGAGCCGTGAGATCTGTCAGCCACAGCATGGCGCAGTTGGTTAGCAGAATTTGCAGATGAACCGTCTTGATGTGTTTCATGCGCTGCAGGATCAAGTCGAGAGTCTCGACATTTCCAGTAGTCTGGAGCACAACTTTGATTTTCTCGAGATGGATAGGCAAGTGATCCACAAGTTCGTAGAGCTGATCGACGCGTCGTGGCAACGGCGAAAATATCCTAATTCGAGGGAGCTTTTCCTTGACTGTTTTCAGGAGCAGTGGGTAGTCGGCATAGTTGGAACTAGACCCGTGCAAGTCGAGAGTTTCCGCGAGTGGTGTGATCTCGAGGAAAATATCATCGATGCTGCGATGAAGACCTTTGGAGGAAACATGTACCATATGCGGCCAAGTGGCAAGCACCCATCTCAGTATGAGGTTTTGAGTTGGTTTGCACCATTCGGTTAGATACAGTGAGAGGAGAACAACTTTCAGTACGAGAGGATGCATGGCAAGTGACCTTACCGCTGCAGGCAGATTGTGTATATGCAACTTCCAGCGCCGGCGCAGAAGCTGGAAAGCGATGATTCAGTCAACTTTCTCTGCAGCCGTAGTTGTCAGTTATTGTTCCAACAACGCATAGAGAAAACATGATATCTGCATCTCGCTTCTTTGAGTAATGCATTCTACAATGGGAAAACTGAGCCAAAACTGAGCACTAAACTGAGCTGAACTGGCTGGTTGTTCCCGTTGGCATCCCATGAGCTGCTGGGAGCTGGCGGCTACTGCTTCTCACTCCTTAATATATATATATTATTTCGACGAACGCATCAGGACCCTAGGACAACTTATCATTACCATATCTTATGGATAAGTGAGTCGCGCGCGAGAGCAACTAGCTTTATAGACCGAGGAAGGGAGGAGCAACCTAGTACTCTACTCGAGTCATGCGCAGACGATTTCAAGGGGTGAGAACGAAGAAATCCTCTTGCTTTATGGAGGCTTTTTGTGACCAGAAAAGAGGAGGAAGAAGCGTGGAATTATTGGTGGTTTGCCATGGGTTGGAAGAGGGGACGGAAAAAAGTACTGAGATTCTCTCGAGAAGGAGTTTGTTGGCTGGGAAAGAGTAGGAAGAAAGAAGAAATTACCGGCAGTTTTCCAGGACTTGGGAGAGAGAACGAAGAAGAGCTTCTTCCGCTTCAAGGAGAAATTTTGTGGCTGGGAAAGAGGAGGAAGAAGGACGAAAATATTTCTGTACCAGCATTCGCCGGTTGTCTATTCAACATGGTGAAGGGTTCGAAATGTTAGCGCAGAATAGCGGTAGAATGTGTGGGAGATTGTATGTTTGTATTCAGCCAAAGGGTGGTCGCCGTTAACGGGTTGACTTGGTTTCGATTCTCACACTAGAAATGACTGTTGCATGAATCTTTCCTACCGTTGGTAGAAAGTTGTGAAATGAACGAGTCGAGAAGAATCCTGTGGACGAGAGGGAAAAAGCGTTCCATGGGTTGAACCCGTCGACAGGTTGAATGCGGTTCCCGTTTTTGATGCTTGTTTGAGCGCCTCCACTGTTGTTTATAATTATGTTGGATGGCGTATCGTTCTCGCACATGTCTCGCTTAAACTCGTGTATCCTGCTCATGTTGCGCCATTCTTCTCATCATGGTTGGCATGGATCGAGCAGAATTTCTCCCAGGGGGTTGGGTTTCCCTCTAAATTCATGAAGGCTATTTTGCTGAATCCAACAAGGGAAACTCTAGACGGGACGATTTCGAATGCAAACAAAACCGTCATGCACAAACTGCAGCATCCGTTTCATCTCAGAGATCGATAGACAGGTTCAGCGCAAAGATCGATAGACGGGTTCAGCCTACGGTTCAGCTCCTAGTATCCGCTGAAGTTGCACGCATTTCAACTCGGCCGAGAAGATTTTGGGAGATGGAAGCCAGTGTAATAGTGGTCGACCGTTTGTTGCCTCCATTCTCAACTCGCGGACAGGCGAATTGTATGGAGCTTCTCCTCCTGTGAGTGGGGCTGTGCTGAAGGCCGTGGTTGCAAAGACACTGTTGGCACTCTCTTCTCCATGAGATATATTCCAGACAAGACATGGCAGCAGCGGTTCTGTATCAAAAAGGAAAACTCCAATGTTTTTCTCTCGGCAGGCATCTCCACCAGTTTTGAGTTTCATTCGAGAAACCACAGTGCGGTCATCTTTTGAGCGTTTTCTCCTCCATAAATCAGGCTCCATGAAGCGAGCAGATTTCAGCCCCATTCTCGTCCTCCCTTCTCTTGGATATGTCTGCGCATGACTCGAGTAGGTTACTACTGTCGCTCCGCCCTCCCATCATCTATATAGCTAATTGCTCTCGCGCGCGACTCACTTATCCATAAGATATGGTAGTGATAAGTTGTACTGGGGTCCTGATGCGTTCGTCGTAATAAATAATATATATATATATATATATATATATATATATATATGGTAAGAGCTCTCTGCATGAACATGAAAAGTTGTGTCTGAAGTCAGCTCGATCCAGCGATTTTCAACGACTAGAGAAACGATAAGCGTTCCTCGTGTTGAAGCGTTGACTGGATCTGTTCATTTTATCTCTGCCACAACAACACTTAAAATCATGAATGGAGAAAACTTGCATGAGTTTTCGGCCTTCGGAGAGGGACAGAGAGAAAGATAGAGGAAGAGCTTGAACGGGTCCAGACTAAGTATCGACCAACAAGTCGAAACGTATTCAACCGGGTTTCCGTGTTGCTAGCTTGTATCAGCTCGAACGAGTTGAGAGTTGAGGAGAAAATGCTGAAGGTTCCTCGAGATTTATATTTGAGTCAATTGACGTTCGAATATGTAGCCGATTCAGTTTTCAGGCTAGCTATAACTACAACCTGTCTCGATCGCTCAAAACGCGAGACCAAAGTCCCACCGACGGAACGCGTGGATAGCTTTGAACGGGTTCCGCCGCTTTTCTGGTAGTGTAAGCGGCGTTCAATCTCTGATCGAAAATAGAAGTCTCGAGTAGCCCCACTCACAGCGTTTTTTAGGAAGAAGTTTGTCAGAGTGGAGATCGATAGAAAAAGAAAACGCTTTTCTCCCGACAGAGTCGTTTTGACGGGTGACGGGTTCCTCCCGAAAGTGGTTGGGTAGACCGAGCGAGTAGTATCAATCTTGTGAGCTAGAGAGGGGCCACCGAGAATACCGGAACAAGGTTTCCTAATGGAGAGATGAAAAGTTTATCGACATCTCAAATAACCTAACCTATTCGAGTAACTTCCCAGACGCAGAAACGCGTTCCGTATGTTTTCGACGGATTGAGAGGACGGCCGGTGGAGAAGCTATCGTGTGCTCTCGAAAAACTAAGAAACAGTGCACCTCCCTGAGTTTTCTAAAGCTTCATAGTTGTCCTCGAGTTTTGTAAATGTTTGACAAGATACCAGACACATTTCCTGCCGGAGTTAGGAAGTATCTTCTTGGACTCTTGAACTTTGTTAGAATTCCAAAAACGTTTTTCTGACAGTGCGTAGTACAACACAGCTTAATATTCTATTGATAGCTGAGTGCCCTACCGAGAACTTAACCGTGTCATGAGTAGTGTGACGATCGTTCTCTCTTTCGAGTGGCAGATCTCTATGGCAATCAAACTTTGCTTTCTCGCTAGCTGACTTTCTCTGTTTTGAATGAAAACTCGGTTACATTTCAACGATATTCTCACGTAGTACCGTAAGAAAATACAGTACCCGTCGCACGCGGAAAACACATGGAAATCGGTCTGCTCTCACATTCTGCCCTCGAACAACCCGTCAAACTCTCGTAGAAAAAACATCGAGAGCTTGGCTTGCTCCCCGCACCCCCATCGCATGTCTTGTGTTTGGTTAGATAAAGTGAGAACGACTTTGAAACGAGAGGACTTTGCCGCTGCAGGCCGGACGTGTATATGCCAGCGCTGGGGCAGAAGCGATGATCAGCAAACTTTCTTTGCAGCCGTAGTTTTTGCCTGAACTCTAGAGAGAGAACTTTCTCTTCTTTTAGTATGGCATTTTGAACTGGGAAAGCTAAGCAAAACTGAGCGAAAAGAGCTGGCTGTCCTATGGGCCATCTCCTGAGCTGCTGGGAGCTAGCGACTAGTGCTTTTCACCCATAATATATATATATTATTTCGACGAACGCATCAGGACCCTAGGACAACTTATCATTACCATATCTTATGGATAAGTGAGTCGCGCGCGAGAGCAACAAGCTTTATAGACCGAGGAAGGGAGGAGCAACCTAGTACTCTACTCGAGTCATGCGCAGACGATTCAAAGCAGTGAGGAGAGAAAATGGGGCTGGAATCCTCTCGCTTCACTGAGGCTTCTTCTTGACTAGAGAAGAGAAGAGACAAGCACAAAAAAGGGCTGAAGTCCTCTCGCTTTATAGAGGCTTTTTGTTGACTGGAAAAGAGGAGAGAAAACCACTAGTGGTTCGGGGGCGGAAAGAGGACTGAGAATCTCTCATGGATTTCGCTCATCGACGGGTGGGAGCATGTTCAGCGCGAGAACAGTCGATTGCCAGTCAGAAACGAGCAGGCGAAAGAACATCGAGGTAGCAATGTTCATTGCTGTCCGCGTTGATGGGTTGACGGGTACGGCATCCGTCATCGGTGGTGATGAAAAACGTCTCTTACGATTAACCTGACCGGTTGAAGTTTACTTGCTTTCTGGATGTTTCTTTCTCTCATTGCATATATGAGCGGAACTAGTGTGAAAGAGAGAGATAACGGCGAAATCGACTAAAGTAGACTCCTCAGCGAGAAGCGTTTCATGCGTTTCACCCGTTGACGGGTTGTTCACGTTTCCAAGTTTATCCTCGCCTCCTTGGTTCACTGCTTTCCACCCATCGGATACAGGGGAACTGCAGCAGTGATCCAGTCTACCGGATCGCTCTGGCAACAGGAAAAAACATGGAAATCGAGAGAAGGGTTTAGCAGGGGGGACTTGTTTTCATCGTCGATCTTCCTTACTATCTACCGGATCCCCGTATATACATTTAAACGTGGATGCCATTTTATTTGAGAAAGCTAACTGCGTCTTCCATGGAGTAGTTGGGTGCTCACACAAGAAGGTTGGACGTCAAAATCCGTGAGAAAGGGAGCGGGTAGAGTGGGTTTCTAACAGCTCAAAGGGTGAAATCCTCAACGAGTTCGCAGGAGACACTATTTTTCGCCGAGACACCGGAGGAACGCACTCCGTATGTCAAACCCATCGACGGGTTTGGAGGACGTCCTGGAGATGTGGAGAAAGGCTGTCTCCCTCTAACAATTATTAAAGAAACGGCAGACAACTATACTTTGCCCTGCTGAGTACTCAAAATTTTATTTCGAAGTTAGTCAGGTTTCGCTAGTGTTCCGTCTAAACTAGTAGTAACGATGAGCCATTCCGAAGGAGAGGAGCCTCACAACTTCCGACTCACGTTATAACTCTTCCTTGACGGAAAAAAACCCTTTTCCTAAATGACCGCGAGATGAGAACACAATTTTTCGGATAACTAGGTAAAGCCACTCGATCGCTACACAGTACCCTGTTTCGGCACGAAAACAAGGGAACATTTCCACGATATTTAGCCGCTGAAAGAATCGCTGAAAGCCTCCAAGAAATTGGTCCTCTCTTCTTCATTTTGCTCCTTCCTTACTGCGCAAGACCGACTTAGGTTACTACTGTCGCTACGCCCTCCCACCATCTATATAGCTAGTTGCCTTCGCGCGCGACTCACTTATCCATAAGATATGGTAGTGATAAGTTGTACTGGGGTCCTGATGCGTTCGTCGTAATAAAATAATATATAGAGAGAGCTCTTTGAATGCAGCACAACGGAAAAGCGGTTATTCTGGTAAATAGTAAGGCCACAAGAAAGGTTTTCACTCGTACTTGTTTCACATCGAGAGCGTGTCTGTTCAGCGCTCTAGAGTTTAGATGAATGCGATCCATCGAGAGGTTTACTCGATGAAAATGAGCGGAGTTCAGACAAGATTTGTCCCGTTCAAAAAGTGCCTCCAATTCTCAAGCTCATTTTACCCTATTTAATCAACAAAGTCGAGCCATGAGATGTCTGACCAGCGCGCAGGCTGCAGTCATATAAACTTTCTTTCTTTAAACTTTCTTCACTGGCACAGCGACGTTTCTCCCCGTAACGCAGGACTATGGAGTTTGTCCGGGTTTCTGACGTCGCGCCGTCGACGGGTTGAGAGTACCTAACCTGAGTGGTCCGGTAGTTACTTTACCGTTGCTCGACTTTCCATGAGATGTCGGCTACCCTTTCCGTCGATCATGTTTTGGAAGCGTCATATCCTACCCAATTGTGTTTCAACAAGAATATGCGTGTATATGTGGACCGACTCAAACTCCGAGGGGCGAAAAAACTAACAACTCTTCAACAAGTCCGACAACTCTTGAGAAGAATCAGATTCAGGCAGAGCTGCTTGTGATTACAGTACAGGGAAGAAAGTTACTTTCTTCAATACATTCACGGGACTCGTATTTTGCACGCATTCCGTACGTAGTACGCATCGACGGGTTGAGACCTGCCAAAAGACAAACATTGCTTCGAAAACAGTCCTGTTGTGAGAGAAATATCTTTCTCGTTTTTGGGTTGAGGAACCGCGCGTGAAAGACGCCAACAAACAAACTCTCTGTCGCCGGATGAGCCGAGAAGTTAAGCACCGTGAATCTGTTTCAGACCCGACAGGTTCCTACCCTGATTGGTTCGGACGGGTTTCTCCGCGAAAGACGTCTCCGGGTTGTACGCACTCCCGGTCTCGAGTACGTCAGCCGTTGGGAACCGTTTTTCAGAAGTGTTCAACTTGAAAACCTCTTGAGAAATCAACGGAGCCGAGCGGGAAGCCCTCTGTTTTCCTCAGTGATAGCGAGCGGGTTTCCACATTTTCACCGTTGGAACCCATTCCGTACGTCTCACCCTTCGACAGGTTGAGAGGACGGCTATCCTTCCTCTAGTAGAAGCCTTACCAAGTTTCTCATATCCCTACCAACCGGTGTTTCAAAAAGAGCGACATGTTGAGACTAACCAAATAAGCCTCAGCACTTTTCAACAACTCGTGACGGGAGCAGCTAAAATGTGATTGAACTCAACACATCCTATGGACAAAGAGCTACAAGATTCAGCGGAATGTAGGACATAGGTCAGGGAAGAGAAACCCGGGAGCATTTTCACGATATTCTTCCGCTGACGGTTTAACGTGTCGAAACGTTGTCCCCGTCGAGAAGTGAGAACCTATAAAAACCTTGCATTCTGCTCCCTTAGCACACTGACTGGCTTTTCTCCAGGATTTCAGTCCTACCCGCACCCCACATCTATGGGTAAACAAACTTGTTTTTCCTTAAATTTCTGTTCTCCCGCACCCCACAGCTCTTGGCAAAATGAATTGTGTTTCTCTCGATTTTCTTTCTAACCCTCACCTCACATCTCTTTGCACACCAACTTGTGTTTCTCTCGGATTTCTTTCCAACCCTCACCTCACATCTCTTGGCAAACCAAGTTGTTTTTCTTTTACTTTTCAGTCCGACAATCACCTCTCATCTCTCGGCAAACAGACTTGTTTGTTCTTATATTTTGAGGCCATCCCAGATCGCTTGTCAAACCGACTTGTTTTTCATTTGGTTTTCAGCCCGACCCTCACCTAGCATCTCTGCGCATGACTACAGTAGTTACCTACTGTCGCTCCGCCCTCCCAACATCTATATAGCTAGTTGCTCTCGCGCGCGACTCACTTATCCATAAGATATGGTAGAGATAAGTTGTCCTAGGGTCCTGATGCGTTCGTCGTAATAAATAATATATATATATAGAGAGAGACTGAGAGGCACCACTCTTTTCGTTTCCAGGAGAGTTGCTTCCTGTCAAAGAACTATCCATAGATTAGAGGCATTGGTTGCGAGCACCTCTGAGCTAAAAGTCTCTCATCTGAAAGTTAGTCAAAGATTGATGCAACCCATGGAGACGTTGAAAAAGAATCAGCGGTGTACCTTTCAGTTTTTGGTATCCAGCAGAGGTGTTCTCACGGATCGACGGGTTATATGCATTGCAATGGAGACGTTAGAATAAAACGATAGAGGCAGAGCACACATCCCCCCGTTGCTAATGTTGTTAACGGATTAGGAAACGTTCCTCTTGAGTCGGCGAGGAATCTAGAGGTTCAGACTATTGATGGGACGAGAAGCCTCGAAACCCACACCGGTGTGATATATGCGAGACAAACTAGCTGAAACACACACACACTGGGTCTAATTTTTTTCGCCGTTCAGCCAGACATTCTCTTTCAAAAGTTTTTCCCTCAGAGACAGAGAAAACCTACTCAATAATCCTACGCCGTCTACAGGGTCGGATTGTTCTCTCCCAACGTTTTGCAAATCGCGAGGAACAATACTCTTTCTTGCGGAAAACCAGAGAAACGCATTCCGCGGGTTCGAAACATCGACGGGTCAAGACGGGCAGTCGAGGCTTCATATCGACACGCTCAACAGCAGTGCTTTGAAACTGTTCACGACCTTCCCAATTCGTAGTTGTTTCGAATAAAACTGGGATTTCTAGCAACCGGCTCAACGAGCGTCTCGAGGGTTTTGCAGCTCATAAAAGTTTCGCAAACCGCTTCTTTTCTTACTCTGTTTATGCTCGACAAATCTCGTGCTGCGCTATCCTCCAGTCTTCCATTTATCCTCTTCATAAATTAACAGCTAGCTTCAGTAGTCAGAATTCCTCCTCAAATCCAACTGGCGCTACGCTTCGAGCTGGAAACTAGCTAGCGCTGAAAGGTTAAAATGTAGTCGCTCCAACTCGTCAAAACGCTCCCGCTCCGCACCCTCTCAGCTCCTTGCTCTTGTTTCCCGACCAACCTGAACCCTTCATCTCACGGCGGAGAGACTTTTTTCTCTCCATTTTCAGTCGTCTCTCATTACAAACATATCCTCTGGATAAGGAAACAGCTAGCGCCAGAATTCAGAACGAGCAAATATGGAAAAAAGGTTTCCGATGAATCCGATTCTCAAGGAAAGAACTACGTTTCACACCATTTGGAAAGCATTTCAAACTGACGGGTTACCGTATTGCATGGCGGAAGAAAAATGGGTCTCGGAACAGCGTCGGGATGTATCTTCGGAAGCGATGATAGTAGCAGCAAAACATATTTTGAATATACCACGGCTTCCGCGGGTTCTACCCATCGACAGGTTCAGACGGCTGCTCTCGCTCACAGAGACTATCGAATGTGGCATGACTCTATCCAACGCAAGCAACCAAAAACGAAACCATAACCTTACCATCTTCTAGTGCTTTTCGCGCGAGAAACCAGGCGGAAAAAGCACGCAAGAGTATCGTTTCGTTGCCCAAAAGTGAGAGAACCAACGAAGCATCATGAACTTCATCAACCTATCGTCAACACGTCCCACAGACGAGTGAAACGAGCAACTAGCTTCCGCTCGAGCACCAGCACACTGGTCATGCGCAGTAAGAGGCCACCCGTTCCCACAAACGGTGGACGTTGCTGGCGTGGTCCCTCCTAGTTTAGGCGAGCGGCGTTTCGAGACGAAAACTTGTTTGAGTTACCATATCAAAATCCGTTAACCCGTCGAACCCTCGAAAAACGGCTCCCGTTCCGCACCTTCCATCTCATGGAAAAGACTCTTTCTTCTCTCAATTTCCAGTCCTTCCGCACCCTTCATCTCGTGGCAAACAGACTATTCCTTCTCTTGAGTTTCAGTCCTTCCGCACCCTACATCCCATGGCAAACAGACTCTTTTTTTCTCGTGGCAAACGGACTTGTTCTCTCGATTTCCCGTCCTACCCGCACACTACATCTCTTGGAAATGAGACTTGTTCTCTCAATTTTCACTCCAAACCGCACCCTCAATCTCGTGGAAACCAACTCCTTTTTCTCTTCATTTTCAGTCGGACCCTCACCTCACATCTCTGCGCATGACTACAGTAGGTCACTACTGTCGCTCCGCCCCACCACCATCTATAAAGCTAGTTGCTCTCGCGCGCGACTCACTTATCCATAAGATATGGTAGTGATAAGTTGTACTAGGGTCCTGATGCGTTCGTCGTAATAAAATAATATATATATATAGAGAGACTGAGAGCCACCACTCTTTTCTCTTCCAGGAGAGTTTTTTCTTGTCAAAGAACTATCCATAGATTTGGGGCGAGCACCTTTGAGCTAGATTTGAGGCTGGTTAAATCGAGCACTTGGAGCTGGCTACTCATTTCAAAGTCTCTAATCTCTCATTTCAAAATTGGTCAAGGAACTCATGGAGGAAACTCGTTGAAAACTACACAAGAAACAGCGTTGGCGGTTTCAGGCTTGAATGAGTGGAGTTGTGACTCGTTATACGCTTTAAGAGCCATACAATTTACTTCCCACCAAAATAAAATTGATGTAATAAAAGGCATCGCACACGTTCCTGAGTTACAAATCTCAAGTTGTTAACGTTCAGATGTAGTAGCCTCGAGAGCTCGCTTTGCGGTTCAACCCTTCGACGGTCGGAGACGGTAGAACCTTTTTCTCGATCAAGCAGCTTGGAGCAAAGTGAGGTTTCAAACGCTCCTTCCTCAAAGACAGACATGGAGCAAATCCTATTCACTAGTGGTATCTCTCGACGTCCAGAGCGGCATCTGAGATGGCTCGTTCTTTCTCGCTCTGCAAACCGCGAGAAAATCTTTCTTTCTCGACAACTCGTTATGCGGATTACCAGCCGAACGCTTCCCGCATGTTCCACCCATCAACGGGTCGAGACGAGAAGCCGGAAACTGCCGTTTTGTCTCGATGAGAGCTTGCCGAACGGTTGAAAAATATCTTCCACATCGACACGATTAACACCGCGAAATATCGAACGAAATACGGCTTTTCAACTTGTCGCCGTCACGTTGTATTCTTTCAAAAGTTTCTTCCTCCCATCAAACCAGCTCAACAACTCTCAGGTTTCCTCTCGCTGCTACTCTCCAGTCTTTCGACATAACCGCATGAGCAGCTAGCTGGAGCAGTCTCAAAGGCGAGACGCGTCCAGCAGGCTCCCCATTGGTTAATCTCAAGTTTTTTCATGTTAGATAGTTTTCCGCTTTTCGTGGGTACTACCCGTCGACTGGTTGAGGAGGTGGCACCCGTGTGCTTCCTGAGAGAAAAAAGTGCCTTTAATGAATCCGGTGTCTAAACACATTTCTTGACGAGAGAAACTCTCATATCGTCAACACCTCCGACTGAAAGTATCAGAAGAGAGGCCCAACTCTTGAGTCATGCGCGATCTCTTATTGACATGAACCTCTCGCTTGCTGACGGCTCACCATATCAAAATATAGTCGCATCTACAAGTCAAAACCTTGCACAAAGATCCTGTTCTTGGCAGCGACAATCTCTGACTTCGACCGCCGAGCTTGAATTTATACAAAAGCATCAGAAATGTTACAGCAGAGGTGAGCGGCTGATATCGAGAAAGTGTGGTTTCTCAAGATGTTGCTCAACGCATCGACGGGTAGAGATGAAGACGGGAAGCCCCGAAAAAGAGCAGCTGATCTCTAGATCAATGAGACAGCGCTTGCCGATCCCATTGAACTATCCTTCCAGTCATCCAGCCGGCAATGGAAACCGACCAGAACCTGATCAACAACTTTCTCTCAGGGTGTCAGAAAAAACGACAGCTACTTCCCTCTCCCGAGCTCAAGCTTGTCTCCCGTCTCCAACACATATCCTCCGGTTAGGTCGCATTTAAAAGGTTTCTTCCTGACGGGTTACACTATTGCGGGAGAAAACTGCAGTAGCGTGGGGATGTTTCGTCTTGTTCCCACACTGTTGTATAGCGAAAAACTACTGCGGGTTCTACCCATCTACGGGATCAGCAGGCTGCTCCCCGAGAGACGGGCCTATCGAACGAATCTATCCAACTTGATGCAAGAAACGAAAGCGAGGAAAGCAGTTCTCAATGGTCTTCATTTTACACCTATAGTTCAATCTGCTTTTCACCCGAGAAGTCAGGCGGGGAACGCATGCAAAAGTATCCGCGTATATTGCCGCAAGAGAAACAACGAAGCTTCCCACGGAAGCAACTCATCGACCTATCGTTAACACGTCCCACAGACAAGTGAAACGAGCAACTAGCTTACTCTTGAGAACCAGAACACGGGTCATGCGCAGTAAGAGGCGATCCGTTTTCAGCGTCTTTTCGCGAGTGAAAAATGAGGCATGATTCAGCACAGAAAAGGTGGACGTTAGTGTGATCCTTTTGAAAGGCGTTTCTGGACCAAAACTCCTTTGCTGACGGGTTACCATATCAAACTGTAGTGCCGTTAACCTGTTCGAATGTCGCGGGGGAAACCTCGAGAAACGGTCCCGCACCTTCTACCTCATCACTTGTTCCTCTCCCCATTCTCAGTCAAAACCCTACATCTCGTGGCAAACGGACTTGTTTTTCCCTTGATTCTCAGTCCTTCCGCACCGTCGATCTTGTGGCAAACGGACTTGTTTCTCGCTTGATTTTCAGTCCTTCTGAACATCGCAATGAATACAGACTACTTTCTTTCTCGGTTTTCAGTCCTTTTGCACCCTCAATCTCATGGAATACAGACTCCTTTCCTTCCGATTTTCAGTCCCATCCGCACCCTTTATCTCATGGGATACAGACTGCCTTCCCTTCCGATTTTCAGTCCTTTTGCACCCTTTATCTCATGGCAAAAAGACCCTCCAGTTTCTGTCCAATTCGCACCCTACATCTCTGCGCATGACTAGAGTAGGTCACTACTGTCGCTCCGCCCTCACACCATCTATATAGCTAGTTGCTCTCGCGCGCGACTCACTTATCCATAAGATATGGTAGTGATAAGTTGTACTAGGGTCCTGATGCGTTCGTCGTAATAAAATAATATATATATATATATATAGGCTGAGAGTACCGGCGGCAGGCCAGGTTAAGTTAGTGCGAGTTTAGACCCTGAATCAGAAACTCAAAGATTTCACAGATGTAACTGAAAGCTGTATCGAAAGCAGGAAGTTTTTTCTTAGACGAAAAGAGAGAGACTATCCAGCTGCGATGTACTGACGGATCGACGGGTTGTATGCCTTTTCGTTGTTTGAGAATCTCAGTAGCCTCATCCAGACAGACCGCTCAAACATGAAACTTCACAATGTATAGAAATGCACACAACATACAATAAGCAAAGTTCCCTAGTATATTCGTTAGTTTTAACTGCCTCGAGAACGAGTTTCTCCTCGAAAGGTTGTTGCGTTACACTAGAGCATTCCGCGTTCAACCCATCGACGTGTCGCCATCACCACGGAAAGCCGGGTGATATCCACATGAACAGTCTGGTTCTTTCCGTTTCTTGATTCGCCTGTCGATTTGTTCTGTCTTTCTCACTGTCTCGATTCCGAAAGTGCAAAAGCACATACAGGCTCAAAGTTGATGAAGTAAGTTTACTGCGTTACATCTTACCCATACTAGTTTTAAAAGTGCAGCATTTGCGAGACAGCAAACTACCTCGATCTTCAAGGTCTGGGAAACCGGATCCACCTCAGTATCGTTCTCCGCCTGACTCATCCATGAGTTAGGTTAAGCGATAAATCTAAACGGCCACTCTTCTCGATCTGCCTGCCAAATTTTAACAACTTTCGTCACTCTTTTTTTTGACAAGCCCTTCCAGCAGTATTCTTTCCCATCTAAATATTTCGACTAACGCTGATCATATCAGCCGGATAAGTAAGTGGCTAGCTTCAGTAGGAGAGGAAACGTCAGAGCCGTCAATATGGAGAGAAGGTTTCTCGATCTAGCCATCGGGACCACCGTATTCCAAGAGATTGCCGACCTGTAAGCGTGTGGAAATGTGGCATGGCGAACCTGTCAACATTATACCGTGGGTTCCATAGGTTCTACCCATCAACAGTTTCAGAAGGCGGCGAACCGTGCACCGAATGAAACCGTTCTCTGACTGGGACTCTAGCGTCTATTCTACATGGAGCGAGAAAGACGAGAATCACTGTTCCGGATTGTCTTTATTTTGCGTCCCTTCTCAAGGGTGGGATGAGCTTCGGAAAGCTTCTCGTGCTCAACGTTGATATAACGAGCGTTCTCCGTTCCCACTATTGTATCTGGAAAAACTACGCTCATATATAATTTCATCCAGAAAACCATGGATTTCTCAACCCCTTCTCGAGAATAGACCGGTGTCAGGATCTCGGTGGAACTCTCCGTTATCTGCTGCTTCTGTCGGTAGAAACTTCGCTACTCAATCTTCTTGTCGCTAACAGGTCCTGCAGAGTCGAGCAACCAGCTTCGACTCGATAGCCAGGAGAAAGAGTCGGTAGGAATTACGGCGCAGCATTCTTTTCAAAACCAATCGCCGGCCACGTATTTGGTTCGTTGATTCCAGTTTCAACGGCAAACGGCGCTCCGTTTCTGGAAGAACACTATTTGCTGACGTTTACCAGATGTAGTCCCATTAACCCGTCAAGACCTCGCACTAAAAACCTCGAGAAAGCTGCTCGCTCCCTGCCCCCACTACACATTGCAATCCGACTTGATTTTCTCTTCGGTCCAAGAAGTACCTTCAATCTCATCGCAAGACAGACTTGTTTACCTCTCCATTTCCAGTCCTCCTGCACCGGCAATCTTATTGCAACTAGACTCGTGGATAAATAGAAAGTCGGTCACGGTTAGGAGAGCGAATCTGCTCAATCTGGAGAGTTTACGTGTATCTCAATCCAGCTTTCTCAGATGATAACAATTTGATTTCTCCTTCTGTCCATCGGGACTGCCGCTAGCTCGAAGCTGACGGGTTGCCGTGTTTGAAAATAGCCTGGTGAGCCAGTCGACACAAACGGTATCATCAGGGTTTCTTCAGGCTTCGACGAGTTGAGCAGCCAGCTCCTCGCTCAACTGAGCTGTGAACACTGTGCGAACGGCGAGAACATTTGGGGTGAACAGCGATCCCCCCATCTTTCCGATGGAGATTTCAGAAAACCTTTCTCTTTTTCGAGGTTATTAGAAGAACGGCTTCTTGAGCTGCTTATTGAACGTTAATCCGGTTGATTATAACGAGGGCTCTTTCTTTTCATAATTCTACGGGGTCGAACTCAGCCTTTATCCCGCATAATTTCATCAACTTCTCGTTAAGGCGTCCTGAAGACAAGTGAGTGAGAAACTAGCTCCAGCTAAGCAACAATCACCCGAGTCATGCGCAGTGAGAGGCGCGTCATTCCAGCTTGTGTACTACGCAGAAATAAATTGTTGTTTTTGGCAAAATATTACTCTCCAGTTTCCATCTTGAAACGGATCGCCGCTTGCCGTTGGAACTCGGGGTTCCTTTTCGCTCAAAGCTGGCGGGTTACAGACGTAGTCGCATTGAACGGTCAAGACTTTGCACCAAAACGCTCGAGGAAGCGGCTCCGGTACCCCACATCACCTACCAAAAAGACTTGACTTTCTCTCGATTGTCAGCCCCTCCATCTCATGGCAGAAGTTTCCTCTTGAGATTCAGCCCTTCCGCAACCTCCATTTCATGAAACACAGACTCATTTTCCTCTCGACTTTCAGTCCGTCCGCACCCTCAATCTTACAGAATACAGACTCATTTTCCTCTCGACTCTCAGTCCCTCCATCTCATGGCAGACGTTTCCTCTTGAGATTCAGCCCTTCCGAAACCTCCATTTCATGAAACACAGACTCATTTTCCTCTCGACTTTCAGTCCTTCCGCACCCTCAATCTTATAGAATATAGACTCATCTTCCTCTCGACTCTCAGTCCTTCTGCACCCTCAATCTTATAGAATACAGACTCATTTTCCTCTCGACTCTCAGTCCCTCCATCTCATGGCAGACGTTTCCTCTTGAGATTCAGCCCTTCCGCAACCTCCATTTCATGAAACACAGACTCAATTTCCTCTCGAATTTCAGTCCTTCCGCACCCTCAATCTTATAGAATACAGACTCATTTTCCTCTCGACTCTCAGTCCTTCTGCACCCTCAATCTTATAGAATACAGACTCATTTTCCTCTCGACTCTCAGTCCTTCTGCACCATCAATCTTATAGAATACAGACTCATTTTCCTCTTGACTCTCAGTCCTTCCGCACCTTTCATATCTGCGCATGACTGGAGTAGGTCACTACTGTCGCTCCGCCCTCCCACCATCTATATAGCTAGTTGCTCTCGCGCGCGACTCACTTATCCATAAGATATGGTAGTGATAAGTTGTACTGGGGTCCTGATGCGTTCGTCGTAATAAAAAAATATATATATACATATACACGCTGGGAGCCACCACTCTGCGGGACTTCAGCCTAGTTGGAATTGTGGATTTCAGAACAGCAGACAAAAGCTGTTGAATAAAGTTTAAACATGAATAAACCACTCATCTACTCCATCGGCGGTGGTACAGTTCTTCTGTTGATTATAACTGTAGTCATATACTCGTTGGTTTCGGCAGACGAATCGTGTCATGGCTCGCACCCTTCAAATCTAGCCGTTGAGCTGAAAGATGAGAGTGCTACTTTCTCCGTTAACCCCGGATCGTGCTGTAATGGGATGAGGTGCAGAGCCAGTCAGCAAGTCTATTTTTCCGGTTTTGAAGTCACTGGTGATACCAGGGTTCCTCTGATCTATCACAACTCTGCGGGCTGGGGCCGGATTGAAGCCATCACGTATCTTAGAGGTATGGAGCTCCCACAGCTTTTGAACCGTGCTTTGGCCACCGTTCACGTTTCTGGGGGAAAACTAGTGTTTCTCCGGTTCGACCCGCGATACCGTCTTTCAGTCTTACTCAACACTGAAAAGCTCCGTTCAGTCAAGCCTAGTCCTTTGAAAGATAATGATTCCCGGGTTTTTGAAGGCACGGCGCAGTATGTTTATCAGCACAAATCAGCATTGTTGGTGGTGGAAAAAGCTACTGTGAGCAGGAATTACTCGATGAAACAGAATTGTGAGACACTCGTCTATACGCTGGGTAATATTCTGTCTGCCATCGCCGGGATGTGTTGTCCGAGAGAGGGATGTAGCAATTCAAGCCACATGACTTTCACGGAGACTGAAACTATAGTTTCCATCCTAACACAAGGCAGTACTCGAGAGAAAATTACCAAGGTCTTGAAACCTTTCTTCGAAATGAACTTGGATCTGCCCGAACCTTACCTTACCGCTTTTGGCCAAGCACTCATCACGCGAGTCGCTCACCGTGACTCTTTCAATGGAACTCAAATACCAGTCTATACGGGTTTCGTGAGCAGTTTCGGCAAGACTCTCAACATTCAAGAGCTGCATGACATGTACGTCAAGTCCGATACTCTCAAACAAGATTCGAAAGACGTCCCACGTGCCGTGGATGTTTTCTTCCGATTGGAGAATGGAGAAGATCTCGAGCATATTAAAGTCCAAAATGGGTCTAAACGTTTGGGACACTAGCGAAGCTATCGAATTGATAACTGAAATCCCTTCCAACTCGAACAACGTGCTTTTCTGTAGCGTTGGAGACGAAGCGTTCACGGAAAACCTCAAAAACAGAATACATGGAGCCTATACGGATGGTCCCGCAGTATTTACAGAAGAATTCTTCAAACTGGTAACGGAAACAGTGGTTGTAGCGGTTCCACCAGATTACAAGGACACGAATGCGCTTCATCAAGCGCTGCACCCTCTACAGAACGTCGTAGTGTGGGGAAAACTCATAGACGGTCTAGAATGTATCCAGAGACAACATATCTACACTCCCGCGATCAGCCGTTTCTTCGAGATTCAAAAATCTGACGGATATTTTCAAGTTGTTCACAGTGATGGTTACTGCGTAACAAGACTAAATCTGAAAGAAGATCATGACTTGAACCTCAGTTCTCCAAGTGACGCGCTAAAAACCGTAGCAGTGGTCTCGATGCTCTCTCAGATTGCGGCTCAGCCGACGCTGCGTATGAAAATTGAAAAACTTTGGCAGTTTGATAACGATAGTTTGGCACTGCTCACGTACTGTAAATCTCTTTTAATAGAATCGCAAGACCAGGTCCAGCGTTATGCCTGTGAATGGGAAAACCTTCGACCACTAGTCAGATTTCTAGTATCTCGTATCCACGGAGTCGAGACTTTCTACAAGAGTTTTGAGTCGCGATTGAATATAGTGAAGCTGGATCTGCTGCTAGCTTGCCGCTACAAAAAGCGAGACAATTTTAATACATTCTGTCTACATTTTCGTAGAATCAGCGCAGCACATCATGTCGTCGAGGATCTCATGCTCCATGAGCATTCTCAGTGCTCAAATGGTATTCCGACTTTTGGCAGTGATTGGGACGACACTCTCCTCTCGTTTTTCACTGGGAAGCAAGACTTTAACCACTACCGAGATCTTATATGGTCAATTTTCTACACATTGATGCGGGACCCTCAAATTTTCCGCGGTGAACAGTACAGCAAGCTCATGTCAGCCGCGTCTGCCACTGCGGTAGCTGTGCACTTGGAGAACTATGAACCGAATTACCGGACGTGCAACCTGATGATACGTCAATTTGTTACTAAATGGATCTCTTCCCGCTGCAGTCATCTCCTTTTTCGGCCGGCAATGGTCTTTATCTGCAACACTCGATCAGGGACTGAACTTAGTTCACGTGGTTTTTACCGCAGTTTGCTAGAAAGAAAACATTTCCGACAAAAGCTCACAGATTGTATGGATCACGGTGTTCCGTTGAAGCAGCAGCAGCTCATAGTTTTCCAGTTGTTGAGGAACTCGATGAAGCAAGAGCTGCAAAACGTGATCCGATTGCAGTCTTTTCTCGGCTCTGCTTTGACGGAGTATACAGTGCGAGAACCTCCCTCCGAGCTGACTGACGTGATACTGCTTCAAGTAGTTCAAGTACTAGCTCACAAGTCGGTAAAGAAATTCTGCGCATGAGCAATGAATTTCGATCAGAGGACTCGCTCGAATCATTCTTCAGTTGAACGTCTGCAATGGAAAGAGTCAGGAGGGTTGAGTTCATTAGTGCCATCAACGCATTCGGCTATCGGGTTTTGAAGCAGCTCAAGCCTGATGTGAGTTCGGTAGTTTCCGGACCTTCATTTGCTACGATATTGGCACTTCTACACAACGGAGCTTCAGGGGAGACTTTGGCTCAAGTGCGTTCCATTTACCTCAAGAACCATATCCCCGATGCGACTGTTGGACACCCAGAAATACACCATTTGGTGTGCAATGAAGAAGCTTTTTCTCTATCACATACAACGAGGATTTTGCTTGCGGATGACTTGAACATTGATGAAAGCTACTCGGAATTTGTGAAGAACATGGGCCTCAAGCTGGAAAGGGTCAATTTCCAGCATGACTCGCAGCAAATCGTTAAGGATGTGAACCGCTGGGTTTCTGAAGTAACATCGAGTGAAGCTGTGAATGCGCTGGAAAAAGTGTCGCCGTCGGCACAGATGATGCTGGTTAACACTGTGGCTTTCAAGGATTTCTGGAAAATCCCCTTCACAACTTGTGAATCGCGAATATTCAACAACAAACCTACTCCTCCAGAAGCATTCATCACGACTGAAGGGCTTTACGCCGTGCATGAAATGGAAGGATTTGCAGTTGTTCGAATTCCCTACGAAACATTCACCGGGTCGCTTTACGCTATCCTGCCTGGAAAGGATCTTGGAACGGCTGATTTGAAGTTCAAACTTTTGAATCTGTTGATCGAAAAAGTGTTTGCAGTCGAACCAAGATATATCAAGCTTTCTCTGCCAATGTTCAAAGTGGACAAATCGTTCAACGTGGCTCGACTGTTACAAACTTTTGGTGTGACTGATGCGTTCGATTCTGAAATGGCAAGTTTTTCGAGAATCTCATCCGACAAAATGTGCATTGCAGACGTTACACAGCGCATTGCTTTTTCAATCAACAATTATGCTGCACCAGCGGCTTCGGGAAATGATGATGAACCAACTGAAGCATGGATTTTCGATCGACCATTTATATTTATAGTTAGAGACGACCAGACCGATATGCACTATATCACAGGAGTTGTTCAAAACTTGAGACTTGAATAAATGTGCGCATGCTCCCATAATAGGTCGTTCTGCGCATAACCAATTCTCTGCGTTGGACTGAGACAGAACGGTACGCCAAATGGTAGTCCAATGTGACAGAGGGTGCGTAACCGACCGGTCGAACATTTGCAGCAGACTTCCAAGTTGCCCAATTTCGGATCTCTGGAGAATTTAGCGACTTGGAACTCTCCAAACGCGCAGAGTGAAGGTATCGGTTTATCGCCGGTTGTGAACAACCAAGGGTGTATCAACTGCAATTGTGTCTCAGCTCTTGCCTTGAAGAAACTTGTAAGAATACACAAGAAGAATATTACGAGAAACACAATTCGGATGGCCATGAGTTCTTGCTTCAACGTGGAGCTTTTTGATTCCGAAGCAAACACTCTCATCGACCATTTCAAGCAGCAGCGTGAATATGGACCTGTAGTGAAACTAGTTTCGGAAAAGTTTTCTGCTCTACAATTCACCTCAACAGCTTCGTTTGACGATCACACGGCTACAATTGCGAAACTACAATCACATCCACTTTCTCCGTCGTACGTTATGATGCCCATGCAGACTGCTAGAGAAAAATCTTCGGGCAACTTGGCTATAGTATATGATTTCGGGGCATTTCGAAGGCTCAAAATTGAAACGGTGAAAAGAGCGGACTGGTTGACCAAGTTGAAAATCATGACCGGCATCGCTAGGTGTCTCTCGCACTTCCATGAAACTCTAGGTATCCGGCACGGATCGCTGGTCCCGAAAATGGTTTTTTGGGACAGTCGAGATGTGAAGCTGGGAGTTCCACTCGACGAAATGGAGGAACACGATTTTTGTTCCCCGGAATATCTTTTGGCTAGAGTTGCAGTCAGAGATGCCAACTCCATCAAAAGCGATATTTGGTCCCTTGGATCTCTCTTCTATTTCGTGCTCAGTGAGGGTCGGTTGTTTTCTACTGGCGGATACAATGGCGAAATAGACGACTTCTCACCAATGGGATACAACGAGCCTGATCTTTCGCAGACAAGAACCTGGAAAACTCTGCACCGTTACCTGAGAATGTTCAGTGAGGATGATTTACACGCCTGTGACACCATGACCAACAGACGGAAACAAGTTGTAGCTAAACGTTTAGATTTTGTCTACAATCTCCATCGCCATACACTGAGCGAAGAGGCCCTTACCTGCTTCGATACTTTAGCAGTATATTTGTTTACCGAGTTGCTGAACCCCGATCCGGACAGCCGACCGTCGATTGTAGACTTGCAGCGGAAACTAACCACGTTGATGTAATAAAGACATGTCATATCCACTCTTCAATATCGTTCGTACTGAGCAAGTCAAAATTATAAGGCTTGCGGAGCTCCCAGGATCCACTGCCAGACCAGGAACGTACTTGACAAAGTCACAAATTTTGTCGCGTCCCGCAACCACTTTTGAAGAAGCACTTGATAAAGTGGCTTATAGTAGGAGAAAGTATAACGCAGACTTGAGCCAACTAGTGCAAGAAACCTCAACGTTTTCCAATTCGTTAGCGCACCGAACAGTTCTTGATACTTCCACAAGATCTGCTGCTGCCCCACAAATTAACGATAAAAACTCTCTCGTCAGCTTGGGAGGACCTGAAGCTTCCGCGTTCACCGTGATGACAGTTGATTACGACAAGTCCATATCGGCTAAAGATATTTGTGAACGGCTAGCGAAAACGATTAATTTTGTCAATACGGCAAGTTTGCGTCAGAATTTAACTGTCAAACTTGCTGTGGACGATATCTTGCACGCCTTGAAAACCCGGAACGTTACTCTGCGCATTGACTCGGATCTCATTGATGTGGCACTATATGTTTACATGCACAATGAATGGAAAGAGAGCATTACCACCTTGGCAGCAATGCCTCGTCGCCCGGGTTTCACCAGGCTCCTGAATGTTTACAACGCAAAAGCAACGGAGTTATTCCAAATAGTACATGCTGCGCGTTCCAAATTACTTCCACGGCTGTTTGATTCGACAAAGTTAACAGATACGGTTTTCGATGAAAACAAGGATTCTTGCTATGCTTTCATTGCTTACCACTACAAGGATGGCTACGTCAACCTAGACTTGCCTCAGGAAGATATGAAATCGTGTTTCAGATTTGTTCAGAGTATGCTTTTCTTCGAGAATGACAATTCGAAACTAACCGAAACTCTCAAAAATACCGCTCTTCGAGAAATCGCTCTGTTTCTCGTAGGAACGCTCCACTTTAGCCAAGGTCCAAATGATTCTATAGAGAAAGCAACAGCTTTCCTCGATGTTTTCAATGGTGGGATACTGAAGCGATACACTACAGAGGCCTCTGTAAAAACCGTGATGCGAAAAGCACGACTAATCATTCAACTTGAAGTTTATCAGCAAGATGAGGAAAAGCTACTGGCATACATAGAAACCCAGCCAGACGAACTCAAAACCCTCATTGAAAAGTTTCAGGGACTGATCAAGACTGATTCTTGATGGTAGTCTCACTGCAATCATAAAAGTTTCCAAACCACGAGAGCTATTCTCGCGCTACTGTCTTTGGTAGAAACCAAGTCGACGAATTGAGATCTAGAACAGTTTATTGAATATATCATCATTGACAGCGACGGTATTGTTCAACACGTCAATGTACTCGTTCTGGAGGTACTTTGGAAGCACTGCTTTCAACCTTTCAATTTTGCTCTCACTACAAGTACCCCATTTTATGCTACCGATGCGGAGCTTCGAAAGTGAACAACTATTCTTTAGCATCTCGGCTACGTCTGCCAAGTCGAGATCCAGGCCACGTACTCCTAGTGCGTGGAGCTGTGTACATTTCCCTATCGTCTGTATGAAACTGGTCTTCTGGTTACGATCGATCCTCAGAAGGAGATCAAGATATTTTATTCTACTCATTGTTATGAGTTGGAAAACTTCACGAGCATCAGTTTTCCATATTTCGAGACTGAGTTTCTGCAGATGTGGAATCGCATGTGTTAAAAACACATCAGTCTTCGGATAGAAAGCTTGATGGACAACCAGCGTGTCACAGGTAGGGTTCCAGAACTCTCCCTGAGTAAAATTCTTAAAGTATCGCACTTGAAGCCTTGAGATGCACGGAAACATTTCGAAAACCTGTTTGACGTTCAAAACGGCAGCACATGTAATCCCTGTCACTACCAGCGTTTTGACGTTGGGAAATACTTCGCCTTCATGCAATGCAAAAGTGGTATCGAGCATGTTGATTGTTACGCTCTGGAAGTGACGCGAACTCTTAAGAAGTGGGAACGGATCGCTGCGGTAAACATGGAGTTTGGTCGATCCGTTACGTATACTCCTCAACAACGCGTGGACATCGCCAGTATTTGGTGCCATATCCGCATCAGTGGCCAGGTTCAGCTTGAAATGAACGTTTTCGTGTTTTGAAACTACCCTTTGAAGGTCTCTATAACAATTTGTGGATGTCACGAATAACCTGGGTTTCAGAACAACCATTCTCAAATGTTTCAATTCTTGCAGCAACAACTCGAGTTTGGCTACATCTCCACCGGAGCTAATACTGACGTCAATCACATCTTGGCATTTCGGAATGCACGGGAGTAGATCAACCAGTTTTGTCGAGGAAGAAGGTAGCGGGCGAAAACATCTCAATTGCGGCAGTTGCGTGTGGAGGATCTGCATGAATTCTGCGTACCGATTATCGCATTCGAACAATCCATTCAGAGCTAAAAATCTTGTCGATTTTGGAATGTGTTTGAAAAATGGCGACTCCGATCCTTCCTCAACATCAAACCGAGGCTTCTTCAGGAAGGGAAGACTCACGCGTCTTACGAATTGGCAGTAGAGTGAAACACGGTCATGGAAATCACTACAGACTAGCTTCATGACCCCCAGCTCTCTCAATGAAAAAAAACTCAAAACCATGCTCAGCGAATCAATGTCCATCTCGGGCAGCATCATGACAACTACCACATGGAAAATCCAGACTTGGCTTTTTGCTCGACGCATGCTCAGTTTGTTCACGGGTAACTGCACTGTGTTTTACTCACAAGGGCGAGAAAAATACTAGCTAGTGATATAAATAAATATAATATCTCGGGATTTCCACTGGAGCGTACCAATCCGTTCCGCATCCTGTTCAAACCTGCGCCTCAGCAAGAACTTGGCTGAGGCTCAACTGTTCCAGCGGTCCGTAACTCTCTGTAACGATGAAGTCTAGTTTTTCGCCAACCAGGCGACTGAATGAAGCAGCGTCTGGAAGTTCTGGGTCGGTCGTGACTACATAATAGCACATGCAGTTTTTCGTCTGGCCTATTCGATATACACGGTCTTCAGCTTGCAAGAGAACCGTGGGGTTATAGTCAAGCTCCAAAAACAATACGCGGCTGCAAAACGTCAGGTTGAGTCCCGTGCCTCCTACTCGGATCTGGATCAACAGGAATTGTGGAGACAATGACGATGCAAATGTACGGATCAGTTGCTCCCTCTCTTCCAATCTAGTGGAACCTGATATGTGAATGCATTCAAAGTGATTTTTGAATTCATCAGCCACCTTGTTGTGAGTGTAAAATACCACCATCCTATCTCGTATTTTCAGCTCTCTGCAAAACAATCTCGTCTTCAACACCGCGACTTGAACAATCCACGGCCTCCCGCTTCCTCGTTCGAAGCCAGTCACATTGACACCGATGGTAGTTCGTGATTTTGCTACTCCGAGAAGCTTACTCTTCATGTCCCATCTCTGTATCATATTGCTCGGCTTGCCTTGCAGTTCCATCCCAAAAATGGATATTTGGTTACCCACTTCAGAAATCAAACGTGAAGTGAGTGGCGTGGCGCTCAGGAGAATCACATGCTTGGCACCCACTGTAAACTTTTGGACCGATTTGAAACGCTTCACTCTGGTGCCGTTTTTTAGAAAATGGCTCTCGTCTACTACAACAGCTTCTGGAATGTATTCCAAGTGATGTAGTCTCGTGTAGCTGCAGATTACAACTTTGAACCCGCCATAGTCTGCTTTCTGAGAAACCACCGCAATGTCAGACGGTAAAACGTACGGTTCGTACCAAAACTCGATCTCGCGTTTCCACTGTAGGCATAGTATCGCGGGGCAGATCACCAGCATTCGCTCAGGACGATACATGAACGTGACACTCAATGCCTGGATGGTTTTCCCGAGACCCGTCTCATCTGCTATAAACAGATTGCCTCCCCGCTGCACTGCAAACTCCAGGGTCTCCTTCTGGAAGTTGTGCAGATTGCTAGCCAGCCGCAGTGGTAGTTTTTGCAAAAGATCCATCACTACACGAGCGGTACTATTCCTTCTCGGCCGGGGAGGCGCACATACAGCATACAAAACAACGAAAGTGGCAAAGTGCGGCAGTTCGGTGTCCGTTTCTTGAGCTCGATTGCTCGATTGATTAGTTTGACTTGAGTCAATGGGTTGCTTGTCTCCTCGTAAATTTCTTGAAATAATGTAGTTGGATGCTGCATCTCTTTAATAAAGCATGGCACGCCGAAGACCCAAAGCCTCAATATCGAAAATCATCGCTCAGCTCAAGAGCCTCACTCAGCGTAAAAAGACGGTCAAGAAACGCAGACGCGTTCGCCGTCGCAAGAGACGCTGATTAATAAAGAAACATGTCCGCAAACAATTTGCCTACCGCTCTCTATGCTGTCACTGGATTTTCCCTACTAAGCGTAAGCCTAGTCTCCTACTTCAAGCTCGAAAACTTTGCTTTAGCGCTAGTTTTGTTTTTTCTGACGGCTTTTGCTGTGGCTGTGGAGTACATTACCGTCAACGACAAGCTCCCATGGACGGTTCCAAAATCTATTCTTGACTATCTTGTATAATAAAGATGTTCCCCACACACTCACAGTCCAGCTACTTGAGCATTGCTGTTTTACTCTCGGCATTCATTTCAGTCGTCGTCATGACTATACGGAATGATATCCGCCAATCGTTCCTCATAGCTCTGGCAGTCGTTCTTGCACTCACTTGTGTCATGGCTATTCTGCCGCATTACTACGACTTGATACACAACTAACAAAGATGCGCAAACTTTCCAAACTTTCTGCCAACAAATTGCCCTGGAAAACCACTGTTGCTGGAGGTTCAACTGTGGCACTAGCCACCTATGCCTCTCAAGAAGCATTCCAGTTGCAGCAGTCTCAAAGTGGATGCTTTCTCATAGACTCTACCGGTAATTTGGTCTGCCGAGTCGTCGATTGTGGTGGTGGTGAGTACACGCCGTGCGCACAGTCCCGGCGTAATGTTTCTTGCTCCAGAGGCAAATGTGAAAACTGTAAATGTAGAACTTCCAACCAAGATGAAGGCATATCATGTCCTCCCCACCTCTCGGCAAAATGCTCGCTCATGGCCATGGATTCCGCCGTCTCAAAAACACTGGCGTCATACGCCCGAAACATTAAAAACTCCTCTATGCTCTCGGGAGCCATTAATCTTTTCCGCTTTCTGTTGGCTTGTTTTGTTGGTTTTGTTCTCTTTGGCGTCATGAACGTTTTCAAAAGGACGCATGCGTAGCTCCACCCCTCGCTACCCATAGTTCTGCGACTCGCACGTCCCACTAACAGTACGACGTGAAACTTCATCCATGAGTAAACGAGCGTCGACCTCGGAACCGGACTGGGAACCCAAGCGGAGAATGATGGATTTGCAAACGGTGGCAAGTCAAGTTGATCACCTGATTTCGCTTTGGTCGGAAAACTCGGGAACAGAGACGGACCGTATCACCCAGACTCTTGAGTTTTTAGAAACATTCAAAGATATTCTCGAGCCCCCACAAATGTTGGCATCCGAGACTCGACGTTTCGGGCTACGTTTGTTTGGAAAAGAGACCACTATCAATGCCCAAGAGTTTATCCAGCGAGTCAAACAACGGCTCGGGATACGCAGCACTGGAATAGCTGTCAAGGACTGGGAACCACTTGGTTCATCTTCTGTCCTCATTCATTTCAGGGACGAAATATCAATGATCAATATGAAGCGTCTCGTCAAGTCTTACCTTGAAGATTTCTGTACCGTGCAAGACTTGAAGAGACCAACCGTTTTGGTAACAGGTCTTCCATCTAAAGAAACAAGAGCTGTTCTGCAGCCACTACTGAAACATGGTGAGATCCTCTTTATCAAGAAACCCAACCGCTGGAACCAGTGCTCGGCCGCAATAATGTTGGACCGAGCTGAAAAGATACGCTTGCTCCGCGAGGGTCGTATTTACGGTAACCTCACCAGTTACAAAGTGTTCGATTATGTTCACGTCAAAACTTGTTTTAAATGTCAGAAATACGGTCACAAGTCCAGCGAGTGCCATTCGGAATACCCCGTTTGCGCCTACTGTATCCGTTCCCACCGTAGTAAGGAATGTTCTTTTAAAAATGACTACTCGCAAATCAGGTGTGCAAATTGCGCTTTTGACTTCAATGACAAGAGTTGTATCGGCCAGCATCGCACTCATACGCTGTCGTGTCCCATCTACCAGAGTCAGATTGAATTCACATTACACTTGACTGCCTAGTTTCGGAAAAAAATAAACGCGTTTATCTTGTTCTGTGACCTTATTTTTCCACTTCAACCGCACATGTTACAACTAGAATCAAGTTTGTGAGTTCTTCTCTAAACTACACCACATTACGAATCAGTTGTGGTGGATTTGAGTAGAGCAGAGGTTCTGCTGAGTTTGTCGCTGAAGAAACAAGTAGAAACAAGGAAAAAATAATGTCCGACTTCCAGCTGGAGCGAGCTCATGCATTTGCAGATGAATTCGTTTTACTCTTCGATTTCATCTACTTTTACAATACGCACTCTCACATACTCAGCCACTGTGTACTGAAACATCGGTCAGCTCATCTAGTCAAAGTCTCCGACTTTGTTAGCGTATTAAATGGCACAAATATTCCGGCATCCAGAGCTGGCGAGGGGTTTTTCGATATTAAGCTCGGAGAAATCGCATGCCTCAAACTCTCTTGTTTCGAGCCGTTCCCTTCGGCGTTACCAATCGCTTGTAGGCTCAACAATGATAGAGTGGTGATTCAGTTATCACAACCATCGTGTCGTCAGCTGTACCAAACATCGACGTGTCCCGATCTCCGATGGACAACTAATTCTTGCAGATCATGTTCCTCAAGTCTCAAGGCGTTTGCTCTGAATCCAAGGGCGGTTTTCGCTAGAAGCAAACTGAATATCCCACAGCTAGAGTGGGACAACGACACGAATCGGCCATATCAGAGCGAGGCATACTGTCAACGCTATCGACTAGACTTCAACCGTCATTTGCGGAAATGCGAGGGTTCAGCTCTCGGTACCCTCAAATCTATCATTGTGGGAGACGACGCCATTGCAGCTTTCCACCGCATTACGAAAGGAAAATTGAATACACCGTTAGCTGCCTACCATGCGAGGTTCACTGTAACAAACTGGTGTCCTTTCAGAACCACGCCACCATTCAACGACGACGAGAGCTGGAGGAGCGACACAGGTGCGACTCAGCTTCCAAATTGCGCCTTGGTACAGAGCTTGCTGGGACTCAAGCGAAAGAAACGAGATAAACGTGAACTCGATCCTGTTTCAGAAACATTGGCTGGAGAAGCTCTAGAATCCATATCGTCTAGCTTGTCAAAAAGACTTGGGAAGGCACTGGCCAAGAGCAAAGTTCCAAAGTTATCCTCATTGAGGTCGAGCCAGTTTATCCAGCAAACACTTTCCCTATCGCTTAAAAGTCTCCCCTCTAGAGCTGCTAGTAGTCTTTCGAGCTTTTTTGTCAAAACTCTCCCACGAGGCATCTCTGTTGCATTCTCGGTTTTCGGAATTTTAGATCTTGCCGCTTCACTCACAAGCTACTCTGAAGAGTCGGCGTACCTTTCAGAATCTGACCTTTCTGCTATCAGCTCAGCTACAATGCCCAAGCTGGGGAATCACGACGTTTGGACTAGTGTAAGCGATGAGTTCACACTCAAGACGTTCTTCGACCTGCTGAAAGCTGATTTCAGTCGCGAGGAGAAGATCGATTACCGAATGTTCATTGCTGAATGCAGGCTTCATTGTCAGCTAAACTACCTGACCAGCGTTGTTTGACAGCAGTAACCGCTCGCCAAATAGTGCTAGACGTTCTAAAATGCGTGAGAACATTGACAAGTAGGGACTCACGGTCTTAACTTCCACGCCCCTATTTCGCTTGGCGTTCTCAAAGCATTGTCTGGCTTTGTAGGAGATCACTTCATTGGTCAACTCCTTCGAGTCGGTGGGACTGAAGCTCAAACCGTCAAGTTGTTCATCGACCATTTTGATAAATCTAGCAGCTTCCTCAGAGGTATTTGTCAGTCTTGCTGCCGCGGCACGACATGAGAATTTGATGACGAACGGCAAACCGCTCGAAAACACACTACTGACTACTTTCATAATTCTCAGATACAGTGTGGAGCTGGAAGCAATGTTCAAGGCGCTGATGTATTTGACATTGTCTTCCTCACTTTCTGGACGTTCTGGAACTCCGAAAAGTTGGAATAACGTTTTCTGTTCGTCCGTCAGCTGTTTCCCGAGCACATGTGTCCAAAACTGAAACAGTTTTCTTGAGATTGCTGAATCCATTATATTATCACTCGCGTCTTTCACCAGAGACCTGTCTAGAGCTCCTTCCGGAGAATCACCCGATTTCAAAAAGCCAAACAGTCGTTCTGGCTCCATCCCGCTTTATTCGTCTTTGAATACCAGTGACCATTCTTCCAGTAAACAATTCAGGTTTTCAACTAGTTCTTGGTTTTCCAACATTACGTCGGAAGTCAATGGGTTGACGACATGAGTGGCTTCTCGTCCTAGTGCGTCTTCGGTGAGTTGAAGCAGTGAAATGATACGTTTCCTGATCTGACAGAGTTTCTTCAGCATGTGTGAGCCGCTGGCTTGCTGCAACTTCCGATGGCACATATGGATCGGCAAATAGGCATAAAAAGATTTCATATCATGTGCACCTTCGCCAATCGGCGCAAATAACGCATAGGGATACATTTGGGATATAAGGACTGATTCTGTTTCACTTGACTGCACGCCATGATTACGGCAGATTGAAATCATTTCAGGTCTCACGGAAGAATACAACTGACTGATGCGACCCACCAGCGGCTCATCAGGGTCTGTCTCCAAGTCGCGCAGATTGCGCACCAGCCATCGGTATTTCGAATCGTGAGTTTTATTACTCCGAATCGAGCAGTACCTTCTCACACAGCCTAGTGTTGACTGGAAGAGTTTCGTTTCGATGAATTTCTCGTCGTAAAATCCTGAAGAGAATCTATAGAGTTGGAAACCTATGAAGCTGAAAACTATTCTCTGAATCCGATCTGGCGTGAGTTCACATTCTGCGTCAGTTAGACGTGCCATCGATGCATCGGCTAGTATTCTACCGTAAACGATTTCGGCTGATATTTTCTGAATCGGCTCTTGGTGCTGCATTATGACGACCAAAGGCAGGAGCGATAAGATCAAATCGATCGTGGCAACGTAGCGACTCACTGTTCCCCTAGCTCCGCATAGGGTTTCCTGGAAGAAATAGAACCACTCCGTTGTCAGCTCCATTCCTGTTGGGACTTGGAAAACTTCAGTGCCTGGTGCGAGCGCCTGGTGAATTGGCAGTAGACGCGATTCCAGTAGGTGGACGGGATCAAATCTTGTAGACTTCATTGATGCTTTGAATTCCGCAAAAAGTTGCTTGTACATTGAGAAGAGACTCTTTGTCAACTTCATACCGCCGACTTCATTCATTGAAGAGTTGAGAATATCGTCAAAGTTTGAAATGGCTTTTTCGTACTGCTCGCTCTGGCGGTCAAGCATTATGACTCTCATATCTTGATCCACCGAGCCAGTATCGATAAAATTACTCGCCATCATCGCATACACACGGAAAACGTTCTCGAATGTGCAAAGTTTCAAATTCGCAATCAGTGGTTTGTCTTCCAAGTAAACGACGGGTACTCGGACAAGAACTTCTGCTTCATCGGTAGCTTGGAAATATTCCCTGCCTGCTTCGCAAGAAGCCGGAGGAGGAAGAGCTAGGAGGAAAGATTGGAAACTCACGGATGCTGAACACTTGCAGCATTTCAACCTGGAGTCGCGATCCAGTGTGAAACTATGCGTCCCGCAACATTTCAGATTCGAATATTTCAGGTATCGCTCATAGATATCCTCAAGTTGACTAAAGCAAGACATCCTTTATTGATGACGGCTTCACAAGATGCAGTTACATGTTTTCTCCAGGGCTCGAGAGGTATTCCAGCCCAACCATGCAATCTGAAACATTATAGGAAAGATATTGATTGCTTGGTTTCGATTGACAATATCAGTGCCAATCGCAAACTACATATCGTTCCTTTCGACCGACATTATCTTGATTACAATATCCTTACCGGTCGCCGAATGGAAATACTCGATTCTGCCACATGCTATTTGAAGGCCGACAGCCAGCTCGGAAATTTGTTCCTTCGCGATAGGTTCTTTGACTTTGCAGTGGAGGCACCAATTTCCCTCCTCGCGTTCTCAACGATACCAAAGAAAAACTTTGGCATGACAGATGCTGAACTCCTAACCAACACTTTTTATTCTCTACTACAGCTAGAACTCATCCTCTCGCACCGATTGTCATTCTTGTCAGATCGAGATTTGTGTTTGAAAAACTGGGATTTTGTGACGAATGATCAGTCCGTCCAAGTAGTTAGCTTTCCTTTGCGAATCGCATTCGGTATTTGCTATTCGGAAACTGCACAACGTCGACAGGCAAGTTTTATCAAAGAATTCAACATGTTTTCCAGAATAAAAGGTAGTGTCGCGGCGAAACATCTACGTGTCGTTATCGCAAAGTATCGCAGACGACACGGTCGCCGGCTCCAACAGGAGCATAAAATTCATACCAAAATGACTGTTAAAATTTCCAGTTGTGTTTCTCTCAACATTGCGTACCGGCTCCTGAAAGAATCCGTTTTCGCCCACCCTCCAAAAACAAAAGCTTCACTTTCAGACAGTTGCGCTTCAAACAAACCTCGACTTCCATGTAGAAGAAACCTCGATACACTCTGTCTGTTTCTCGATGGTGAGGAAATTCCCGATCTGCTACACGATGTTTTTTGCGGTTGTTCCAACATCACTGTGAGGAGATGCATTTCACTCGGCATAAATTGCCGTGTCGAAAATTCTACTCAACTGAGACAGCTCTTGAGCTTCCATTCGGAACATCAGTTACGCGATGTTTGTTGTCTTGGCGAATAAAGTAATGGATCATATACTAGCAACATTAATTCATGTCCTGAAATACGTTTGTCTTGTGATTGTTGGCAAGTTTATAGGGAAGCACTTTGACTCTTTTGCCGATAAGGTATACTGCTGTGATAAATAAAGCAATGTTGCGCCCACTCGCCTATTTGATCATCTTAATCACTGTGTTTTTCTATTTTGACTCACTTGCCGTGAGGTTTTTCTGCATTTTCTTTGCCGGTCTCATTATTGGTAGTCTGGATCTTATGGTTGTCGGTTTTCAATTGAAAAACACGTACGGCAAGGTATTCTCTCGTAGTATGCCTTTAGTAAAGAATCTGTCAAACCATAAGCTCAATTTCTACAAGTCTAGTAAAAATGCCAAGCTTCGATAGTCTATATTTTGATTGTACTGGCTATGGCCAGCGAGGAATCGTCTACGATAACTTTCGAAAAAGACAGGCTGATCAGACAATATACCCTCAACAAGAGATTTCCCCGACCGGACAGTTGCGATTCACATGCAAGCACATCGAAGAAGGACAGGTTTCACCATTGTTCCCCTATCGTTTTCTCGAGAACCAGTGTCGAACAAAATCGTTTCCTCATGCCAACTTCGACATGGAGCACGGGAGGTGCCGTCAAGACTCTAATTTGTCATCCGTTTCTCACCTGGCACTTCAGAAACCGTCTGACTGCGCGATACTATTCCACAAGCAAGGTGAAATTATCGGAGCGATACGCTGCCTCCACGAAAAATCATCAGCAACCGACGAGAGGTTTTTCGCACCCTGTGGGACCCAAGGACTCGACTGCTTACGGTTCCACGTAACTTATGACGTTGTTTGAACACAAGTATTGTAACAGTTGCTACGAATGAATACTTTCCAAATGTGAGTTATGCTCAGTGTGGTAACAATCACGGCAACCGCTGAAATGTAGATTCCAAAGTATGACAAGTGGCTCAGTTGTAGAACCGCCTCTTCTGTGTGGTTAAACAAAGGCATTCTTTATTACAATGTTGGACGATATCAGAATGGCTAGAAGTGAAATGTTCAAATTCATGAAAAAGACTCACATGGAGCATGATTTTCTCATCTTGTACGCTGGTGCAATTTACAGAGATGATTTCAACGAGCTATATGGAGAAGCCGTCATTTCCCTTCGTGATATTGCTATCATTCATCCGAAACGTCCGAAAGCCGATGGTATAATTTCTTTTGAAAAGTTGCATGACGTCACTAAGAAAACGAGAGTTGTTATTTCGAACCACTTAAACTTCACGTATACGAGTGAACGCCGGATCGCATACATACACTTGTCGTCGAAGCTTGATGAGGTACAGAATAGCATCGACTTGAGGAGGCGTATAACTGCTTCCATGTATTCTCAGAATCCGTTTGTATACGGCATGTCAAAAGCAACTGCTTTCACTCTGATTCACAGTTTCCGCTATTCGGCGAGATCCTATGCTAAAGCCATCATCATTGGTACTGGTGATCTCAACGAAGTCATCTATGACAACCGGTACCGGGACCAGTATAAGAGGATGAATCTAGCCGAACTTTCTTCAGCTAATCAAATGGAGGTTTTTGCTCAGAGAGTTAAAGAGGCTATAACATCCAAACCCACTCCTCGCACTTTTTTGATATTTCACGTTACTTCGAAGAACGTGGAATATATATTAGAGTACGCAAAACATTTGCTCACTTATCTGCTAACCAAATCCAGTTTACCAGATGTGAAATTTCTATTCGTCCTCAGTACACACCCTGGTCGGACTGGAGTCGAAGGTAAGATGCTCAAAACTATCATGTTTCACAGACATATGTTCATGAAACAAAGAATGCGACATACGCTCTGGAAAGCTTTTCCTCATCGCGAAGGAGTGGCTTACTACTCATTACTTGACTTCACGAGTTGTGATGATCTCAGGGACCACTTTCTTCAATACATCGACCTGTCCGATTCTGAAGGACTTATCCGGCTGAAATTGCCATTAGAATTCAAAAGACCTGGTGAGAACGGTGAGACAGTCGAAGTTAACTCGCCAACTCCAATGTTGATGATTTCCTATGAGGAACCAGTTGTCCCGAGTGCTCCGCTGGCAGAAGACGACATTGAATCGTCAAAGTTGTAACCTTCCCTCTTCGCTAACCCTAATAAAGATGTCGAATCAACAGCTTTGCGTTCTCAATGGTCTGACCAGAAATTTGACAGGGTTCCAATGCGGTGTGACGAGGGTTTTTCAGACCGGTACTCCATTCTGTGCGAAGCATCTCCGCAATATCTTCATGATCGATGCAAAGTACGATGAGCCACGCAAACAAGAAGGTCGTTATTGTTCGAGCTATGGACCGTATTTAGTCTTATCACCGGGAGCTACTATCAACGGGAACTGCATAATATTTCCATCATTCACAGCTTTTCAGCAACATAAAGCTGAAATTAACCCCTATGTTCTGGACTGGATGAATGATTTGACCAGGAAACATCGTAATGCCGCTGCGTATGCAGTTTGTGAGGTTATCAAATACTGGGGCTCGATCGAAACTGGTGCTGACAAAGATCAAGCCACTAAGTGTGCTATAGGAGAAAGAGATTTTGTCGTGAAAGCTATCGACGATATGCAAGAACATGTCTCGGTGATGCGATCAAGTACATTCAATCAGGCAAACTCATTGCACAACATTCCCCGCCTATTTGGTTTCACTGGAATTCACATGTGTCCTTCAGTGGTGCTGCCAGCTCAGAATACAGAAAACTTTGAACAATTTGCCGTAGTCTCCAATGTCAAATACGATGAGAACAAAGGATTCATTTCGAAGAAGAATTTAGTGTCAGCCGAACGTTTGGTACTTGAAGTCAATAGCTCTATTGACTCTAGCCAAGCAGTAGTGTTTCATCATCGACGAGAAACTACAGCTCAAGATAGTTGGGGATTCGGAATAGATTCCCTGGAACAAGCCATCAAAAGGTCCAACCCAGTACCAGTCTTTTCTTATGAGACACTGAAATCAGCAGCTTTGCCATCAAGTTGCTTGAAATACAGCTAATAAAGAAATGGCTGACGAAGAATACTACAATTTCCACGGTCTCTTTGCTGACGACCTGGCACTTGTCAGATCCGTCCAACCTGAACTCGCTCAAAGGCTTAAAATTGTTCCTTTTTTCAAAGTTTACCTCGAGCAGTCGGTGAATAATCGCCTTTTCTACCAATGGACGCGTTTCTCGCTCGATGAACGTATAGGGCTCGGTATAACTGATGACAAGCCGGTTGAACTCATTGCCCTCCGCTTGCTTCTGGGAGACGAGACGCTGGATTTTCTCAGGCTACCACTGCGTGATTTAGAAACAACTGCTCCAATTTATCTCGGACGTGGTAATTATGTCTGGACCTCACATCCTTACCAGGTGAATCCGACTTTTCGCGCGGATCAGATACAACCGGATTTTTATTTAGTAACTCTAGATGTGGTTGTGAGACCCACATCACTCCCGCTGTTAACAATGCCAGAAAGAACACATCAAAGTACTAAACGGTTTGATGACACGCTCATACATGAAACCTACTTCTTCTGGCAAAACCTCAAGAAGCATTCAGTAGTGTTCACCGACCCGAATGACATAATCAATTCAGGTACGACATACTATAGTTCTCACGTCGAGAAAGATCTAGTTATAAACAAAAACTCTCTATTGAGAAAAATGGCGAGAATTCGAATCGCTACGAAGCACGTACCCAATGATACATTCGTCTCGGAAATTTTTCAAGAGTGTAATGTTTTTCAAGAATATGAAGAAGATATTTCCTCACTGTTGCTTGAATTGAGGTTCATGTTCCCCTATCATAAACCATTCATCGTGAAACATGAAGGTGATAATCCTATGGACTCTGGCACTTCTTTCCCACTCGAGAACTTGGTTTATGACCGAAAAGTCACCCCTCAAGCTCAAGTTCTGAAAGTCATCCGCGCCCTCGTGAAAGCTGAAATTGATCCTGCTGCAAAAGGTATCGCTCTTTTGGTCAATCCACGAGAAGTGTCTTTTGCACACATCTTCGATGCATACGTTATCGGATCGACCGATGTGTCAGTTGTGGTAATCGTCAACGCCAAGTACAACACCATACAAATCTATAATGGTGGTAGTCTGGTTGATGAAGTGAACGCGCTTTTTATCAGAGATCACCAGAACATGCATGACGCTCTAATGCTCGTCAGTGAGAATACAGCAAACACTGACTGTATCTACAATGGGATTGTCTGGGGAAAAGCAATGCCAAATGGATTGGTAGCCCTCAACAGCCACTTGGGCTATGCTGGAGATCGTAGCCATCAGAATATCCATTACCTGGCAAACCCGTTCATTACCACCGCTGAAAGAGAGATCAGACAACTCTGTAAGCGAAGTGTAGCTTGGCGTTTTGGTTCTTTCTACGTCGTACCTGCTGATGGTGATGGGTATATTGTGCTTCCTGAAATTTGTGATGACGCAAAGCTCAGCGTCGAAAACGGGCCCTCAATGTCGAGTGGTTCTCTTCTCTTTCTTGCGCGTTTGCAAGAGCATTATAAGATGACTAAAGACCTTTTTGGTTCTGTTCCCGAAGCACGACTACATATTGAAAAGTTACTCACTGCATCATTCGTATTCTACTTCGACATAAGACGAAATAGCAGCTTACCTATGCACGAATTCGACAAGGTGCCCATGGTTAATGAGCAACACAAGATGTTCCTCCAAGAATCGCCTCATGCTGCGGAAGCTTACAGATCAGAAAATCAGTGCGTAGTGACTTGAAATAAAGACCATGTCTAAACGAAAAAACGAGGAATTCTCCGACTGTGAAACACCACGGAAAATGCCAAGTTTGAACCTGACAGAAGCGTGGATCCATGTTTCACATAGTTTACTCTACGAAATATCCGAGACCGATGTTGACCAGATTCTTACCGACGAAAGTGCCGTGGCAGACATGGTCAGTCGCACATTGTCGAGGTGGCTTGAACAGAGACCACTCAGTGCCATAAAACAGAGATTTGACGAATTCCACAGTGATATAGTGGTATACACGAACGGCTCAAAGAGTAGACTACTTTCTAGTGAACCAATTTACTTTGCACCGACACTGAAATTCATAACCGATTCAGATGAGCAACTGGTGCGCCAGCGTAAGAGGTATTTGATGTTTCTGGTGAATGTACAAAGACTCAAAGAACTCCTCAACGTTGTGGACGAAGCTTTACTTAATTCAGCTTCGGGATTGGATTCGGGAATGGTTGATATTGCAGATGAAGCAGAAGATGACTTTTCCGAAGATCAGACCATTAATCGAAAGTTTCTTAAATTCAGTCTGACTCTCAGCTTATTAGCTCTACATTCATTGGGACATTTTGAACTTTTTCTCAAACACCATTACGCATTCTATGAAAACCACAAACCGCAATCCTCTCTTCACAATATCCAGAGACAACTCAGATCACATCAATCTTGTTGATTCCCATTTGCTAGTCGTTCCAATGCGCCAAAGAATAGTCCAATTGATTCTTCGAGCCTCCTGCGATCATCGAGAAAAGCAGTCACCAGTTTAATCATTCGAATAGTGTCTATTTCTTCGAAAACGGATCTCCCCAATTTCTCGAGCAGTGGCCTGGCGCTAGCCAAAATTACCTCGCGCAAAACATTTTGCCGTTTCTCATCGTCTGCTAGAAACGTAGCTAGACGATCTTTGTGCTTCAAATATTTTTGCTGTATTTCCACCCGGTAGTGTTGTGGCAGAGATTCGAGGTTATCGATCAAATCGGGAATGTCATCCTCCTTCATACTTCTTTATTCGGTACTCCTGTATCGTATGTGCGTGGAAACTCCTTGTCTTGTTGGTCATTCGACCACCGAATTCAAGGCATGTCAGTTCAAGCAATTTGTGAGCTTTCCAAGATGGATCCCGAAACTCGCTCTCAAGAGTTTACTTGGATCGACTCTACTGGCGAGCTAGAACACCTGAGGATATATGAGTCTCCTAGTGTGTCTGGAGAACATTTTACCATCTACAGCTGCTCATACAAGTATTTGCCAACCATAGTCTACTCCTGGTTCCACAGAGCAAGGTTCAACTTCAAAAAACCGGACTTGAAAAAGACCATGCTGGTGGGAATTTTTCGAGGTGATAGAATAACTGCTCTCCTTCTCCGCAACCTCGGTATCCGCTACAGAGAATTAGACGGACCATTGGCGCCATTCGACAATTATTGTCTCGATGCTGCTCGTAATTGTAACTATAGAGCCTCCAACACTGAGTGTGGCCTCGTTCGTGTTCTGGCACTTTCTCAGCTACAGGAGTGGTTCAAGCCTCACATGATTTACGGCGAAGTTTTCAAGTCTATTCCACTCGAAATGGAGACCGTGAAAGCTGAGGATGGCGAATTCAGCTGCTGGGATATCAAAGACTAATAAAGTCATGGTGAATAGCCTCAGCAATGTCGTTTTCACTCTCATAGACTCTACCTCTTCTCTGAGCATAGTCGAGTATCTTGATATTCTTTATCACCTTACACTTGTGAAAACCGATATTTTCAAATTTTTCTGTAACCACATTAAACAAGGACAGCTAAGCAGTTCCGAGCTGTTTTCACTGGCTCAGCAGCTGCGATCTGTTTGTTTCTTCCCCGAACAACAGATTGAAACTGTTGCTACAAATATCGATCGGGTTTTTACTCAAATCACAGCCAACTGTGGACAAGAGGCTTCAGCACTGCTTTTCATCTTGAACGACCATCGACCTCCCAGCGAGCTTTTCGATAAGTTGGTGGAGACTTTTGAAAATCCTCACTATCGAGATTTCAAGTATATGTATTTCAAGTTGAAGAATGAGCATTTCACAGAACTCAGGCCAGATCCTCAAGTTCAGTTGAAACCAAGACGTGAAATCGTGGATCATCCGAGATCAGTCGGGAATGAAATAAAAGATATCTGGAAACGAGCCCACAGGGTTCAGCTCATGATAAGTGGAACCTCGATAAACGTGGAAAGACTCGATGAAGAAGAAAAGTTTGACATTTTTCATACTTGCAAAATCATAAGCTCAGTCTTGGCCAAAGAGCTCAATGTCCCTTTTTGATAATGCCGAAGGGAGGAACACATCTAGACGCTCGTGATACTGCAAACACTGCTTCGCGCATGGACCGAGCTCTTCAGGTATCTCAAAAATGTTGCATAGATTGAGTTTTTCCAACCGCAAACTTGCCAATGATTTTTCTTTCATCAGATATTTTTCAATGAAGAGACTATGGTTCAGCACTTGCCATCCTGAATGCCTCAGAAAATTTGAGGGAGTGCGGTTAGCTCTACCAGCAGCGTATAGTTTGGATGCGAAATGTCCGCATCGCTCAAGTTTTCCAAAGCATGCTGCTAGCACAGCTTCGTAAGAATAAATTTTGTTTGCTGCAGACTCGATTCCTAAAAGACCTAATAAATCCCGGAGCCTGTATTGTCGCGATATCGTTTTGGATGGAATTAGGCATTGCAGAATGGATTCGCGCTCCTCGTTTATACGATATGACTGACTCATATTCTCCTGATAGAACTTGACACTGATCGTGCCCAGTTCCTTTGTACTAATTTCAGCAGAACGGTCCAAGACAGTTTTCATGTCGATGAGATGGAAATCGAGTTCTACCATGCCGGCAGTATCAATCATCGGATAAAGAACAACAACAGTACCGTTTGCTAAATATTTCATCCTCACATTTTCGTCAACAAAATGTTCATCGTAAAGAGTAAAGCAGCGCATTTCTTTCTTCTTGAATATTCTTCGTGTTGGAAAAGCTCTCGAATGAAAGAATCAGTATTTTGTAAACATTCAGTTTTGCTCGGTAGTCAGCGTCTCGGCTGGCACCAATATTGTTCATGTCGTGGAATGAAACCAGCGTTGACTGAACCTTGCACTGTTCGTGATTACTGCCTCCCGTTCCATAAGTTGAAAAATAAAACTTGTAGATGCCCTGTCGGGAAAATCAATACTATCAATGGTTGCCGAACTGCATCAGCGACAGAGACGCCTGAGTGTTGGCCTCTGGAATCCATTCGAGATTCGAATTGTCAGTGCGCGACATTGCCTGGAGTGACTGTTCGCCAGTCTTCGAACCAACTTCCAAACTGTAGTGCAGGCACTGATAAATGTGTCATTGATTTGTGTAGGAACGATATAATTACTCTAGTTCCAGCTGTGGGGAATTTCACAGTATCTAGTCCCGTCGGCTGCGCTTGCGATCCTAGAAATGGATATTTTCCAGTGTATAGTAGAGATTCTGCATTGAGCGGCAATCTTGTTCCTTTTTCTTGCTTCCAGTTTTTTGAGAAAGTTTCAAACCGCAGGCAGTTCACAGAATCGGTTCTCTTCTTAAATGATGAAAAATTGGCAAAAATAAGGTTCAGTCCCGGGAGTGAAGCGATAAACAGTCTCTTCTCTTCAAATGGCAGGGAAGAGAGTTCGCACTACGAAGTTTCACTTGAATGGCCATTTGTTTCGTTTAATCTGTTTCCTGGTCGCACCTTTTATAGGAAAGTCGGAGTCTACAGACCAATCAATGAGCTCCATACGTTTCATCACAATAAAGTTCTGCAGAAAGATTCGACCACTTGGAGAGAAATAATAGAGGCTTGTGAATGGGGATTACCGGGCATTTTGGTAACGAAAATCAAATTTTCTGAAGCTGCCTCGAAACTTCTCCACCTAGAACGAGGGTTTTTTCATCAAGGACAGCAAGCTCCAATGGCTGTCAAAGTCCAAGCTCATTATGAAATTTCAGACCACGTTCATGATGAGTCTTGGCGTAGAGTAAAAGCTAAAGGAATGAAGACAACTTGGAATTTCTACGTGTTCCTACCATTCTCTCTGAATTCGGGGGTCCTGGCGCTAACTCAAATTCCTTTTGCAAAGGTTCTCAACTGTATAGTTTTTAACCAAGATGGCTTGCTCGACCCTCTCTCAGTTGCCATCGAGTCCCCGGTGGAGACAGACAGGGACGACTGTCAGTGTGTTGCTGAAATCCATTTCGCATCTCGACCAGGATTCTGTGAGCACGAAAGTGCAACTGAGTTGTTCATTTCCAGGTCAAAGCTTCCATATCCCTTGGTTCAGTTACAGTAACGCAATGAAGAAATTTACTATTCTGGTTGATGATCCGACTGTCTACGCTCTGCTAGAGTCTTCCGTTGACAGCTTACTGCTTCCGAAACTCCAACTTTTCGATCCTGGCTACGACCTTGTGATGAGCCGGACCACCGGAGCTAGGATAAAAGTTGACATCGTTACTTACCGTGTTGACAAAATCCTCACGAAGTACAAGCGACTCACTCTTGAGCCTTGCATCAAGTACTTTGGGAGAGTCGATAACGGAATGTTCAACTCCTTGTTGTTCAATCTATCAGTCCAAGACGAAGATCTGCTAAGAGGAAAAGCTCGTTCGTACTCGTCAGTACTGATCGATCTTAGAGACTTGAACCTCTCTTCATCGAACCTGTACAAAGCGTCCTTGAAACTTCTGGATATTTTATTCGGAGAAGTTCCCTGTGAACCTATAAAAGTCCAAGACTTGGTTGGCTCAAAAACAAGCTACATACTCATGCTACTGGAAGGAGCTCAATCATGTCAATCTCTTCTGTTTCGTAGCAGCATTTCAGAAACTTAGCGTCTGCATCACAAAGCTCAAAAGCCGTCGTTCGCCGCTGGTTATCTTTGTAATCGATATCACTCTGTTCCACCAGTAGCTCATATGCTGTTTCTGCAAGCCCATGACCGACGAAACAGTTTCGAATTTCCATGGGCCCTATTTTCATCGCTCCATTCCTGTTGGATCCTTTCGTCGGCTGATTCATAACTGCGTCGATAACGCAAGAGTCAGATACATATAGACTATCCTCGCTGCGATAGTTGATTTGCAGGAATAAAGTTTCCGTTATCAATATGTTGTGCATTGTGTCACCAACTTTCACAGATTGTTCCTGCGCGCCTCCGAACATCAAAAGTTCCCCAATAGTCTGTCTCTTGATAATACTTGTCGGATGGAGGAATAAGTCTATTGGTCTCACTGAGTCGAGAAAAGGTTCGATCAATTTCACGACACCTTTTTGGCCGTTGATACTACATAGTTTATCACCGTCTGACAACTGCTGCAGCTTGGATATAACTAGACCCAATACATAACTTCCGAGATTTTTAGACAACGGGAAAAATTTTGAGGCTCGATGATATACGAAACGAGGCTTTGAATGCAAAATACGGCACAAACTGGGTTTGAGCATCATAAAGCTCAAGCCCGGACAATGTGATGTGCAAGAGAAAGGGAATCCATTTGATTCATGGATGTACCCAAGAACGACTGGCAGCAGAGACGGGTCATCGGTGTAATTCATGGGATAAAACTGGAACGATGGCTCGGCTCTACTGATGGCCTTTCTATCAATCTCGATGCGACAAATTATCTTTGGACACATGAACCTAACTACAGCTTCAGTTTTGCTAAATGTTGAGTGTTTGTTTACAGCCAGGCAATCCTCTTGATTCCAGCCACCAGCCCAAGTCAAGCCTACTCGAAGTTTGGGAATATAAATTTGGAAACGGCTCGAGTAAGCATCAACTGGCTGGAAAAATGGGACGTCTACTTCTGACTTTGGAATTTTGGTGGCGAAAATTGGCTCATATATACTGGCACCAACCTCCTGGTCAGTTGCTAGAATTGCGTTCCTCCAGTTGTTCAAGAGCAGGGTTACCTTAGCAGAGCTGTTATGTTTACTCATTGGAGCGAGCAACGAAAAATGGCTCGATACGAAACTGAATCCGAGGCTGTCAATCACATAGTCTATTTCTCGCCCAGGATAAATCTGGCTAATCCAGAATCGAAACTCAGCTGGACTTATCCAGAGTCCACCGACATTTTTGAATATGATTGAATTCGTCATGGAGAAAAAACCGATTTTACACTGCTGTGTTTCGTCCACATAAGCCTCAACTTGGCCATAGGCATTTTTAAGCTTTTTCAAATCTTTTTGAAAAGAAGAAAAAAGCTCACGAGTCGTCCAATAAGCCACTTGATTGACTACCAGAAGATGTTCACCTCGAGCAGGCTGAGTGTAGCTTTCCGAAACATGTCTCACTGCTTTTTCGACATGAACGTCTAGATGGTAGCTTGTCCGAACGTTCCTGCATATCGCTACTGTTTTTCCAATGTTCTTCGATTCGCTGGTGAAAAGTGGACAGATGAATGCCATGTGCGAAGAGTTGAATGCTATGGCACGATTCGTTTTTGTTTTATCGGAAAAAACACGACGTCCGGTATTAGTCATGAAAGGAGCAAGCTGGATAGAAGTGATGTTCACCGGAATGAACATTGAATTCTCTTTTTCGACAAAAACCTGTCCCTGTGAACCGAATTGCATTTGATGGCAGTTTTTTCTCGAGCTACAGTTGAGAACAGTTTTTCGGGACAAACAATCTACCAGTGCCTGTCCCCCTAGTACGCGGCTTTTCAGATTGCTGATCAGATGTGGTTTGCTTTTGCCAGTCTCGAGCAATTCGCATATGTAGGGTTTCAACTCACGGATAACGATCCTATACAGAAATTCTCCACTTTCTAGAACCATCTTGTTTTCTAGTTTATCTATATCAAGCTCTTCAGCAGACAATCGCTTCATATATTCCACCAAAGCCGACAGACTCAGTGTTTCTGGTATTCTCATGTCGTCTAGTGCTTCGCTCCCGCATCTAGAAAGACCGTGGTTGTCGGTGACTTGGATCACTCCGCTCAATTTACAATAATCAATCTTGAATCCATCACCGTCACCGTAAAAGTATTTTCTTATATTACCATTCTTCATCTTGTGGTAACGCTGACAGTTATTTGCAATGTACAGCGGGATGTGTTTGAAACCTCCATTGATGAAGAAACAACCGATGAAAAGATCACTTAGCTCTTTGAAATGAGCATTTATCAATACTGCTCGTTTGCAAATCAGCGGGTTACCAGCTGAAAGGTGGTCGCGGCAGATATTCAGTAAACCGACCTTCCGCACACAAATATCCAGATCGCTACCAATCATGACCAACCATGGGAAACTGACTCGGGTAAGTTTACTTTTGTGCACTATTAGGAGACCAACATGGTATGATTCTTTGAGAATTGACATACTTGTAAACTCAAACTTGACACGCGAAGCATCGAACAATACCTGTTCTATCCCGGTTCCGTCCGCAAGCGACAACAGAACATTTCGCGAAACTAAATTGTAGTGATCGAGTCGATCACTGACGATATCAAGTATATCCAGTTGAACGTTGGCACCACCCATAGCTAGAGTGAACTGAAGCTCCGCCCTCTTCAAGTCTTTATATACAGAGTATGTTGATACTGAAATTTCTTAGTCACGATGGGACTCTTGGAAATCCCGGTTGAGCTCCATTTCAATATATTAATGAAACTTTCAAACTGGTCTCAGTGTTCCGTGCGCCAAACTTGCACGATTTTGAAAATGTCAGTCGATCTGTTTTTTGAAGATCTCGCTCAGGTCGATTTTTCCACGTCCTCATTCACCAACGATAAAATCGTGGAACGGTCCAAACGCATCGCTGAGAACATGCCACGGAGTGTCCGAATTCTACGCTTTCCCAGGACCATTTCGTGCTTCAGCTCTGAACTACTGGGTTTGATTTCGAGGATCGTTCCAAATCTTCAGCGTTTGGAAACAGTTACACCTTTACCTTACCGAACGGAGCAATGTTTGAGTCTCAAGCATTTGATCCCCCAGAAGCAGGCCGAATTTTCTCTGTTGATCTATTGCTATGAAGATGTGGTCCGGCTTGAAGCACTCTTCGAAACATACGAGCACCTAAAGAGGGTTGAGCTTCGGTTCATGCCTTACGAAAACTTTGCTTCCAATTTCGTTAACCTCAAAAGGTTCCTGCGACCAGAGATAGACTACCACCTCATATTCTTTTTTGGTCTTCACCTCTCAGAATCGGTTTCTGAGATGGCTAAACTGCTGGAAAACCTTCCTCGTGCAACTATGGCTATTCATGACTTTCTTGGAGAGCCATCATTCGAGGATCTACAGATAATACTCCACGCTTCGAAACATTTCCGAGCTATTACCTACGAAACGGAAAATGTGAACAAATTTGATACGCTGGTTGCTGATGATTTCACAAGGGTCACGGAGATTACAGTCAATCAGTCCGACGAGCGGCAAAGCCTGGCTTTTTTATCTCACTTCAGCGGACTGAAAACCCTCAAGTTACTTTCGGAAACAAGGGTACCGTATCCTCTCAAGTGGCCCAGCAAGCTGACCAATCTCACTGTACTTGTTCCCAGCCTGCACCAAGTGGAAGAAGCATCTATAACGCCGATCCTTGAAAAATCGCTCTTTTTCCTCGAAACATTACACATCAGCGTGACAGCTACTGATTGCGAAGCAATTTTCAGTTTGATAACAAACCGATGCAATTTGCTTGTCGAACTCCGGCTTGATTTCAGAGATTTCATTCTTCGAGATGCAGCAGGATTCAATGCTCTCCTCATGAAACACGGAAGTCACTTGCAACGGCTGGTCATCACTGGGACTTCTGTCGCTTGTGATTTGCTTGAATTTCACCACTGCTCGGTACTGCGGTATTTAAGAGCTTCAGATATTGTCTGTAAATGTAGTGTGAACCTTGTCGAGCATCTACGTGAAATGATTCCGAGCCACATGCGGATCAATTCCTTCAGTGTTCGTAACGGCAGATCTATCACGTTTCGCGCTGTGATGAGTTAGATCACGGCGCATGCGTGGTATGATGAATATAAGAATGCTGTGCTACCATTAACATTACAGTCATGAACTCTCTGCTCTCTTTACCTGATGTAATCATTCATGCTATATTATTAAATCTTTCGAATCAACAATGCTGTTCACTCAGAGTGACTTCAAGAACTCTCAAACACTTTGTTGATTCTCATTTCCGCAGTCTGAAAAGTGTCACTATAGCAAGTTTACCAGGTAATACGCCCGGATTTTTGAACTGGATTTCAGCTTTGAGATTTCTGCCGCTCAATGTGAAGAGACTGGAGCTCCCACCGAGCATTGATTCATCCAAACTTTACATTCATCTGCTTTCAAATGCAGTGCCCTTTTTAAAACGCTTGGAGTACATTTCACCCACGCCTGTCTCGACCACCAAACTAATGGATGTCATGAGGTTTTTACCGAAGCGACAGACACACCTACAGCTACGCGTAACTATGGAGGGTGATGTTGAGAATCTTGAAAACATATTTGTTCATTTTGAAGGGCTGAATCATCTCACTTTGAAAATCTCGCCAGCTTCACTTCACGTGACATGGATTCCTCGATTGAGCTCATTGTTACGTGGTTCACCCGTCAAGTTCCACATCGAGCTGGTTTCAGCTTTCGCTCTTCGTCAGTGCAACTTTGAAGTTGTTGAAATGCTACAGTCGATTCGAGAAGCCACATTATCGCTCATTGGGCACACGCGATATCCCAACAACCTAAAGTCTATTCTAGACGGAACCCGTCACTTTGACGACATTTCACTCGAACTGCAGAAGCCAGACATATTACCATCAATGCCTTCCTATACAAATGTTACGAAACTCGTCTTGCGTTCAGTGCTACATTTCGATGTTCAGATAGTGACGCCATACCCTAACCTTCGGAGTCTCTCTGTGTTTCTCGAATCGAATGCCACCTTCTCGTTTCAGAGCAAAGTTTTGTGGCCAAAGTATTGCTCCAGTGTTAAAATCGTATGTTGTGGCTCGAATAACGCCTCTCTCTCCATTCCGACGCTACTCAAGTACGCTCTGATTCCGGTTACAGAACTCGACCTAACTATACCGGCGGACGATATAGTATCCGTACTGGAGCTACTGAAGGCACGATGCTCGGATTTAATTCAGCTGAGGATTCATGTCGAACGATTTGATATCAACCACATTCCGCATCTTGCAAGTTGTTTGGATTGTCTGGGACCGAGACTAGGATTTTTACAACTGACCGGATTTTCAATTAGATCTGAAGACGTAGGAACTTTATTCAAAAACTTGACGAGACATTGCCGGATCAAAGCAAATCTCCAATGTGGTTGCGATTTCAGGAACGGAATTCATCATTGCGAGAAGGTTTATTAAAATCTCTTGCATGTTCCAGTGCCAATTTATTTTAATTTCCAGACAGTATAGAGCGAATTAATTTTGCCAAACGAGAACAGTTTCGTTGGCAAAGTATCGTTCAATTGCTCCATTCTATCATATCTTGTAATACACTCTCCATTTTCGTGGAAACCTGCAATTTCCTCATGCAACTTGAATCGAGCGCGCTACAGATTTCTTTCGGAAAAGCACAGTCAACGATATTGATGTTATGTTTAGCCGTCTCTCGCAACTTTACTGCTGTGAGCAGCGAAAGTGGAGGCGGCGCACCTCTCCATTTCCCATAAGAGACGCAGTTGATGTAGTAAAAAAGGAGCAATTTCGATGTCATGTTGCTGAAACTACTTGGGAGCAGTAGTCGGAGCTTTCCAGGAGCCTTTGATTCAGCTAGGAGAACCATGGAAGCCTCAAACATATCTATGGCCACCATGAAATTTGCGGATATCTCGATCAAGTGTTCCTTGTCACAATTACTCTGTTTTATGAAATAAATCATGACATCTTCGTACCGCTTCAAATCCCTGCCCATCCACGACAATGTCACCGAAGCAGCATTGTAATCCAAAGCATCATTAAAACTCAGGAAAGGTGTCAATGCTCGTATGGTGGCACAGTTGTTGTCGATGAAACGCAATTCACGTAGAAGATTAGCCTCGATCTCCAAGTTGGGAATAGTTGGTTTGATCAGTAGGAATGAAATTATTCCCGGACAGTGACGGATTCTCAATGCCATCCGTATATCGGATTGTAGCGTGGCATATCCTTGGTCATAAAACCAGCACATTATGTCCCCAACGTCTTTCTCGGTGATCCATTCTTCGGAGAAACGAGCCATCTCAATGCAGGCTAAGAAGCTCCCCATAATAGTGATAGACGGCAATCCTTCAAAGCAGTATGCAGTGGGCAACGGACCGAGCTCCGATACAGCAACGGCCTGAGCCCAAACATTGCCTAATGAACGGGAAGCTATTTTCGAGATGTGTTGCTTCAGCTCTGATGTTTCTGGCCTCAGTTCCGTTTCAGTGAGGAGTTTTATCATATACACCATGATCAAACTTGCACCCTTATTCAAAATGACGGTATCAAGCTCTGCTGCGGAAAGCAACGTCTGAAGATGGTTTTTCGTGATGAGAAGCAGAGCGTCCTCGAACGAAGCTATCCAACCACATTGACTTAGTGTCTTCAAGAACCGATTCAATTGCTCCGGGTTTTTGTGCTGTGTCTGCAAGTATTTCGCAATCACTTCACCAGGTTTGAAATACTCTTGACAATTCAGTCGATTTGCCTGCATAAAGTTCACCACCTTTTTTCTCGTTGGACCTTCTTCGCGGCATAAACAGCCCAACAAAATCTTGGCCGAAAGTGATGTGTCTACTGGTAAGCCATCATCGATGATTACTTCCAGTGCTACCAGAGGAGATGCTTCACTGAGCTGCAATAGTTCATCCGAATCCACCATATATCCATATGCTCTTATCATTGGGATGATGGCTAACCTCCCTTGCGCGCCCCTGCTGGACTCTACATTTTTGATGAATGTCACAAGTCCGTTATAAACCAAGTCCGAGAACCTGATCTTTGTAGAATTCATTTCCAGTATCAGTTTGATTTCAGCGAAGCTATAGTTGATCACCAAAAAATGGAAAAATGTGAGACGGTAGGAGTTACATCTATTGATATGCTCAACACTGTATACTTTCAGCAGTAGCAGGAGTACATCAATCCCACTTTTTGCTCTAGCGGCATATTCCAAGAGCGTGGTTCCATCGGATTGGAAAGTTAGAAGTGCCAAACCATGATCGGCAAGTAGCTTCAAACGCTTACAACCAACTGAAAGGTCAATCATCTGGAAAGCCAACGAGCGACCCATGTGATCCATCATTGACAGCGAAACTCCATAGTTTATCAAGCGTTCGAGAGTCTCGTTTCTCATGCTCGAGCATAAGACAGACGTGCCAGTGGTAGACCACTTGTTGAGTACACCGAGACACAAGTCTTTAAATGCGATGGTGGCAGCCCCTGCCACAGCTAGCGAGCGGGGTAGATAGGGTGTTTGGTTCAGTAGCTGGAACAGCATCGGGCGTCTGAAGTTGCCTTGCAGCTCGAGATGGAAAGCCATTTCGATTGGACTGTACTCCACATCTCCAGTAGTGGTGGCTCCCGACCAGCGTTGGCACTGTGGCATTTTGAGAATCCTCCAAAGGGCGGGTAGGTTGTTGGCGATAACTACTGTATGAAGGATATTGAGTGACGAGACGAAAGTCGGGAAGCCTTTGAGTTGAGGCACATCTTGACGTTTCAGAGAGAAATCTTCTCTCGAAGCACTACATCGTGTTTCGAAACTGTCTTCTATTTGACTGTTGTTCAAAACAAGCTGGTGAAGAAAGAAGTTACTGGCACACTTGAAGTCCGACATGGCAATGAGGTTTGCTAGTAGAGATTCTCAACCACGGCAACTCACTGTGGGCGTTGCTCTATTACTGCACATGCGCTCGATCCGTGTGAGCTCGAGTCTTCCCCAGTGTCTGATACCTTTCAGTCGCTGGAATGGACCTGTTCAACGAGGAGCTCGCCCTCATGGCGAAACATTATGTTTCGAAAAAACTAAAGAGCTTCAATGTATTTTTCGCCTTGGGTCTCGATGCGCAAACCATCGATTTTCACGCCGACGTCTCGATCCACGGCAAGTTCTTGGCGGTGCCAGTTTTACACCCGTTCCGTGTTCTCGTCCCGTTGAAAGAATTGTGTAGGTTATTTTCATCTTCGGAGCTGCTCGCAATGATAGAACTCGACAAGCAGCAAGACGTTCTGAACGTTGTCACGAAATATGCTTACAAATGTAAAGAATCTTTGTTGCGGAAGGTAAGGTTGCCATCTACCCAAGTATCGTAACGATGTATTCATTAGGACAATACGCTGCGGCTGATGGAAAGCACCACTTTCTTCACATTGGTGCAGGCCCTGTTCCGTGAATGCTCGCTCCTCGGATACGACTTTTCAGCAACCAGTCACTACCTTCAGTACCTACACAAGATGCAGATTGAAATCGATCGCAAGCCACCGAAGACGAAATCATCTTCCCATGAAGAGTTCCTAAAGACCATAAATTTGGAAGTCTTGCTGAAACAAATTCCAGAAGAACTTGTTCAGAAAACCAATACTTTCACTGACTTGCTTGGTATAGAATCTTTCGCTGAAAAGAGTGTTGTTGAAACGCTTTTCATGGCGCTTGAAGTGCTGGAATGTCTGGCTCATCGATCTCTCCGACCCGAAGTGGTGAGTAGTTTTGTTGTGAAAGTAATTTAATCCTTTACTTGCAGATGGATCTCTTGCAAGCGATTCTTGAAATCCTGGGATTGCGCTGTGAGCCTCTCGATAGCTCTTACCATATGATTCGTTGGCTGGGATCAGCTAGTAAACGAAACATGTTTGTCAAGCCGAATGGTAGACTGATCTTTGAAATTCAGGGATCCAGCTCGGCGCTTTCGAACTGTGCCATGTTTCTCGATTTTTACGCCAAGTGCTTCAGTGGCGATTCGAATTCCAGCCTCCCGTTCAAACAGAAAACAGCCAAGACGCTGTTGCGAGATATCGGAGTGAAAAATAAGACTGACTGGCTGAGCTTGTTTGAGAAATCTGGAAAGAGCTCGAAACCAGAAGCCAAGCGGAAGAAGATTAACGAAAACCATTCTGATTCAGAGGAATCGAGTGACTAACGGCGCAACTCTTTCATCACTAGTCTGCTCACATTATTATTCACAGCCAACTTGTTGACTTCCCCTATGATAACTCCTCTCTCCATTAAATATTGATTCTCAGTCAAGAAGACGTCTGTTAGAAATTGCGTTTGTTTTTTCTGCTGGCATCCCGGCTGCCATACTTCTTTCGCTGCAAGAATCATATTGTTGAAAGCTGACTGTGCGTGACAAAGTTGATCATGTGGATTCAGACCGCACAGGAAATTCGTCTCAATTTCTTTCAAGCTAATAATATCACAATCGTCTAAAAAGTCTGGAAAGTATAAATTACCTAGCTTGTCATTAATCTGAGCAACATGTTGAGGCGTAACTTTCGATACCAGTACATGTTTCAGATTACCCATCCGCAGAGCTTCCAAGCTGTAAGATACCAAATACTGTGTGTAAAGCTTGTTGGCTTCACTATGAACTCTTAAGAAGAGCTCGAATGCTGCGGGAGAGCAACTATTCATTGACAACTCCTGCATTTCATGCTCCAGAGATCTGCCACAGAGATACGAACCAAGCTGTTCGGATGAGAGCTCGATTGCAAGACTCATGTCATCGGGAATATTGAGTTTGAGACCACTACTCGTTGAATATGAAATCATGTTCCTGCGACTGTCGAGCAGAGAAGCTACTTCAATTTGTGAAGAAATATTTCTGGGTATGTACAAATTCACGCAATCACCATCAAAGTCGGCATTCATCCCGCTGGTTATTGACAATGGTAAACCTATCGTATGTCCGCTATTGCACTTCACCACAATATTACCAGTCAGGTTTTCCGGTCTGATGGATGGCATACGATTAACCAAAGCAAATTTCCCAAATTGTCCATCAGCTAGTCGGGTGTAAACTTCGAATGGGACCGAGATCTCGTTCGGTTTAAGGCTGACATCGGGTGTGATCATGGCTCTCGCTGACCGTTTTGATCGCTTTGAAGAAACATACGTTTTTTCAATCGAGAATTTCCCTTGCTTCCGACGATTCAAACTCCCATAATTGAGCGCCTCGTTCTGAATAGCGCGATACAAACGCCATATTTGCTGTTCATAAATCTTCACTTCGAGATCTGACAGTTTGCTGTTCTCTATACGGCATCCACAACGTTTTTCGTTTTTTTGGTACAGAAGACTTGGACTGACTCCGCTATTGACTCTTTGGATAACGTTGATCAACATACTTAAGCGCATGAGAAACGAGACTTGCCAGTAACATAGAGCTGGAACCGCGAGATAGTTGAAACTTTTTCTCCCGTCGAGCATTTTGAGCTCTTTGATAATAACACAGCCAGTTTCGACAACTAGGGGATCACGGCTATATCGATGTTCGATGAAAAATTCTTGGTTTTGACGAAACTTGGCCTTTGCGGCGCACGCGCTGATACCAAACTCGGCTTTCCGTTTCGAACCACATGATGAGCACATCACGGGCCATTCTTGCCCAGACACTACGGTCGAGCAGTTGCCACATTTTGTTGCAGCAAGGAGCTCGTAGGAATACTTTGTTTTTCGTTTGGAAGCATCGGAAAAGCTTCTGTATTCTTTCATCAGCTCTGTAAACTCATCCAGCGAAAGCTTCGATTCAGGCTCGAAAAGTTTTATTCTGTAACGCTTGCACAGTTTAGCCATGAGACTAACAGTACTCGACTGGGAGTTCTTGAGTGATAGTACAGAGTCATATACTGCCGTAGCTTTGTACGTTCAAAATGGAATGCTGAAACAGATTGCCCAAAAACTTATTTGGACTAGGGAAGAACGGGAGTGTGATTGTACTAGTGTGAAAGCTAGATTCGTTGCTCGCTATGGCGGTTTCACTGGAACTTGGCTATTCAGTCGAGGCGCCCATCCAATCAAGTTCGAATCTTCCAATTTTGGTGATCCGATTCTATTCGTTACGATACTAAGCGACCGTTTGGAAACTATCACAACCGTGAACCAAACATTGGGTTTCATAGCTATCAGTACAGTGTCTGATCAGGTTTGCTCGGTCGAAATGGCCGTTTCTCGTTTGGTGAGTTTACGTTACGGAATGGGACTGTCTGACTTTGGCACTGTTGGTGATTTATGGACTCAATTCGTACATCCAAAGTTGTCTGGGAAACTGGTCATCGTCGAGAATGTACAAGAATCAGACTTCTTATCAATGTTTTCCGCAATACATCCTGATCGGGAAAGTCTCAGAGGAACACAATGGATTCATGTTCCGAAGCTCAAAAGCAACCTGGCAAATCAAATTTCTTCTGCAGTGAAGATGAGTGATTTCTCAAGGTTCATCGAGCGTTTGGTTATTTTCAATTCAGAGTTTGCTCGGGATCACATGAGGTTCGAGATGGTCTACAGTAACTTCGCATGTTGCCAAGCGTTTTCGCGTCCGTCAATGCACTCGAAGATATTGGGTTTAACGACGGAGTGCCATGTCGAACACACGTTTTCTGAAATCAGAGGAGGATCAATCTCGTTTGGTGTGGCGGGATATTTCGGAAATGTCACGTCCGTTGATGTCCGATCAATGTATCCAACAATAGCACTGTTGTTAGACTCCCCTGGTTGGCTCAAGAGATTATCATGTTCTCTTTTAGATTGCATGACATCAGACCCGGAAAATAGGCGGCATTACAAGAAATTAGCCAATGCAGCTGTGGGCATTCTCGGTTCACGATGGTCTCCGCTCTATGATCCAATGCTTCTTTCTGAGATTACTGAATATGGTCGAGCAGAGATGGCCCGTTTGCGAGAACTTCTTGGCGGCAGCGAACTTTTTTTCGCTACCGACGGTGGCGTCTATATCTGCGAAGGAATCCGTGAGAAAATAGATACCTTCAACTCTACAAGTAACTTACACCTCCGGATGAAGAGCTTCAAGCACATGATCCTCATCAACATTAATCAATATGTACTTTTCAATTGCAGTTCAGACTTCGTCATCACAGGGGTTAACTCGTGTTTCCACCGTTCTTTGATACGCCTTTTTTCTTTTGCATTCGTCATGTTGGATTCTTCAGAAACTCTCAATGAAAGTGATCTGGTTGTCAGCATACTGGAAACTCTCTATGCAAGAGAGCCAATAGAACCAAGCGTCTTTGCAGCATTTGCTTCGATATTAATTGTGAAGCATTCTGTCCAAAGAGTGAAAGCTTTCGTTGAAAATTTGATTCAGGCCTGGAAAAACAAGATGAAATGTTGCTCAACATTGAAAGCTCTTGCGCATGTGCAAGAAGCTATATAAAAGGCCCGGGACACGAATTTTCCATCAACCATGTTGTTTCAGCATTTGTTGAGCGATGTGTTCGATCATATCCTTTCGTTTTTGAAGCACGATCAGCAATGTGAGCTGCGAATCTGCTCTCGAAATCACAAACTCATGGTCGATTCTTACTTTAACAGAGTGCGTCATGTAGATCTTTCGTATATTAAATCTTATGCAAATGAGTATACGCTGATCCGAAGAATCAAACTTATTCCGGTTGACGTGGTAAGCTTAGCGTTTTGCGAAGAAGCCGTCTATGCGCTGAATAAGACCACTGTTCAACAATTGTTAATGTCCAACTTTCCGAAGCTATGTAAAATTGTTCCTTTGACTTGGACTCTCCAGGGTCTTGACAGTCTACCATTTAGGCCGAACCTCACCTGTTTCAAAGTTACTCTCTGCGACGCAGACACCGTTCGCTCGTTGAAACTCAACAAATTCACAAACCTGAAGGAAGTTGATATTGAATTCAAGTACTTTAAGGAGCAAAGTTTTCTCCATCTCCATGAGTTGACTGCTCTTGAGGAATCAAGCCTGCTTATGACAATCAGGCTCTTTTTGAACAAGCACTATTCCAACGAGTGGCTTTCAGTTTTGGCTGATTGTTTGAATACTTTCCGATACAAGAACGTAATCATAACTCAGAATTTAGATGGACAGGTGGGCGATAAAATTCACCAATTGTGCAAAGCCATACAGGGAAATGCATCATTCCAGTTTTGCTACGTTGATGGTCGCGTTCTTGGCACTTTGCCAATGAGCATTTTGAGGAATATAAAATATATCCGATTGAATTCTAAAACCCGTGTCAACTCCCTGCCACTGGGAGAAATGATCAAACTAGAATCGCTGCAGTTTTGGTTGCGTGCAGTTCCAGGCACATCCGCACAAGTAAATCGGCTGCCGGCTTCGTGTCGCGTGCTTTCAATCTGCTCTTCATCTATCATGGTTCCCACTCCAAGCTTACGATACTTCTTACTCGAAGGATTATCCCAGGTTGTGAAGTTAACTCTCCGCTGTAACGTAAGCGAGACTGTCCGCATAGTGCAACTTCTCGAGACTCAAGCGTCTGAATTACGAGATCTGAAAGTTATTTGTTACGGAAGAGAAATGGTCATACAGCACCATTTCCTCAAACTCCTAGTGAGTCGCGGTTCCCAGCTCGATAGTGTTAACTTGGAAAACATCAGCTTCGATTGTGACAGACTCGTTCTCCTCTTCTCAAAGTGTAAACGCCTCAAACGCTTTCATGTTCTATTCCAGTGCTTTTGTCAGCCGCGTTGTACTCTGATAGATGCAATCCCAGGTCATATACCGCTGTCATCAGTCAAAATATCCGGTCGTTCCATGTATAATATATTCTCAGCGTCGTATCAATAAATCATGATCGAAGTAGAGGCGCGACACTCGAAAACTCTCAACGTTTCTTTCTACAGTTTGCCTGCCATTCTAAGACTGTTTTGTGGAGAGTACCTGTTGCCGCTTCCGAAGCATGAGACGTTATTTTATTTCTCAGATGGATTCCGTTTTGCAGGCAAACCTCAGAGGAAAACGAAACTGGAAATCGAAGCCGTTATTCACCGAGGTCTCGCGTTCTCAATTGTCTCTTCAAAAGAAGTAGACTGCTCAAACTTCAATGCAAAGTCGTGGCAGCAGTTCATGACAAATTGTTGCTTGTCACGTGACAAACTCGTTTCGTGCAATCGATACGTCATAGCCGAATCCTCGTCTTCAAGGATAGCTTTCCAATTCCAGACTCCTGGCACGGTGCAAGTGGTGTATGAATGTGAGGTGGTGGACCCGAAAGCTTTTCCGAAACCGTCCTGTTCTGTTCTGGACCTCTACTTATCAGTTGTTCTTCCATTCGTAGGAGCAGTGAACGATTTGATGTACGAGCCCATCAGTGAAATGTCAAATTATGATCAGCTCAGACGATTTTGTCCAAAATCACAAACGTGGGTTAAGCGAAGCGTGAATTCTGTGGACTCTTTTCCACAGGACGCAGACTGCGTTGCAGCTCCAAAAATCGACGGGGTTTCAGGTCTATTACAGATAGATCGAATGGACGGGTTATTGTTCAAGGCAACAGTCATCTTGGAAACTCTATCAAGTTTTTGGTTCGGTCTGATAGACAGTCGTGACAGTCTCGATTTCGCAAATGCTGTATTCCAAGTCGAGATGGTGGATGACGTTTTAGTCATTATTGATTGCCTTGCGGTGAATAACAGGAAGGTCCGGGTCTCTCCAGAATTCTACCTAGACTTTCATATGAATCCAATCTTGCAAACCCAAATGCTTTATACCGACTACGCGCTCAAGATCCAAACGTATCATCGGAACATTGACCCAGCGAATTCCGAGTTTCCGTGTGATGGTATTATAGCTGTAGTATTTGGACGAAATGGGAGTAGCTACGCTAGATTGAAGCAAGATGACACTGTTGAGCTTCTCGCCACTTCTGCGTCGGGGCTCGAGGACAGTGACAGTAACAGATACCTTAAACTGAACTCGTTCGACATTCTGGTTGGTAGCATCTACGAGTGTTCAGTGGACGCACTATCACAACAAGTAGTTGTGTTGAAACTAAGAAGCGATCGACTTTTCCCGAATTCCCGACTGCGTGTATGTCAAGCAATCCAGCATGAACAAGTACGACTATCTGACAAACCAAATGGAAAAAGAATGCCGACAGCTGCTCCAGATCACCCAGTGTGAGAATGAGGTTCAGCTGTTGTTGGAACAGCTCGCTGCACCAATTTGTGAGGCTGGCCCAGAAGTTTTGACCAAGCTACTGAATCTGTCTGAAAAGGAATGGAGCGTTAAGAGAGTGAGTTTGTTGAACATCATCCACGCTGGAGGTTATCCTGCTTATTCCGCACCTCTGTTACTATCCTGCCTCCAGAAAACATCTGTTTCGGTACAGGATTCTTTAAACTCGAAACATAACATTGCTAGCCCATCGATCAACAATTATAGCAGTTCGATTCGGAAATTTGACCATTTCAAATTTTCCAACTGCACAGCCCATCAAGAAGTCGAACTACGTAAACTTGGTGTCAACGTCCAACGTGAAGCAGGGATATCATATGTTACCGGAGACATCGACCACACTCTCGGATTGAGGGTTTTAGTTCTGGCTTTCAATCTACGAATGGAATTGAAAAGTCTTCAATGCCAGCGTATGCGAATTGGTGCCTTCAATCAATTTCTGTGTGAGCAGCAAGCTCACGAAGCTAGCGATGCCATCGAGCTCTACAAAAATACTACGTTTCCTAATTTCAATATTTCTCGATGTGGGATGCAGAAAAATCCTAGGAAGAGTTCTTTCCAAAAAGTTTCGTTTGAAGCCGCGAAACAAGCATATGTTCAGGAGGCCCAATCTTCGATTTGGTACGAGCCGTCTGATTTGAATAGCGCACTTCTTCTGGGACTACCACTGCCTTTCGGAACAGGACTTGTTGAGCTAAATTTGAATCGAGGAAGGCTCACCGCGCATGCGCAAAGTACAGATAAAAAGATATAAAAATCTTCAGAGAGCGTTCTGCTCAGCAAGTTCAAATGGCGTTCTTCCATGTACGGCTTCTGACTGTCAACCCATACAACCCGAAATCTGCAACAAACCTTCTGCTCTACCTTGCTCTCGCACAGTACCTGATACGATGCACTGCATGGCAACGAATAACACTCCGTCTCTGCAGTGGAATAAATGTTAAATTATCGAAAGGTCTCGTGGAATACAAGTTCAAAGTTTATTTGCAGCGTTTCAGCACAAGAAAATGTTCTCTCTCAAAAAAGCGTCGAGATCATAAACGACATCTGTAGATGCTTGCTGTATGCGCGAAGATCTGAATCGTGTTTTCGGCATTGCTATCCCTAGAACTGAGCACTTGGTATTCTTCAAGATATTCTTTAGATCATTGTGATGGAAGTCAATTACTAAAACTCCCTGTAAAATCCAGTCGTCGACAGACCAGCAGCATCTCCGCTCTCTTTCATGTAGCATATATTTCACAAAATCTGAGTTCTTGGCCCGTAGCTCTAGAAACTCTTTCACAATGCCAACTTTTCGTTTGTCCATGATAACAACTTTGGAGATGGACTGTACAGTTAGGTTCGAATTATGCAAAGTCTCAATCACTTCCCTCAACATTATCAATGAAGAAAGCTCTTCTCCCTGGATATGCAGACTGCACCAGCCTCAACGTCGAAACGTCAGTACAGAGAATTGTGGTTTTCGCTCTGTGTAAAGACAGCGGACCACTGCGCAACCACCTGAGTTGAATATCCGAAGAGGCGAAACTAGGTATAGCGAACACTACCGTATGACGGCTTCTGTAGACGTGACGAAGGATGAAGTCATACCAAACTCGATATACTTCGGTAGACGAACCATTGTACTTGATCACTAGCGCAAATAAGATTTGAGAGCTGGCAAAACAATCATTATTAGCTTGTAAGCTAGTGGAAAGTTTGAGAAACTTGGCAAAATGAACGTTCATCGTGCAGTCACGAGAATGAAGCCGAACAACAATCTCGGTGTGATTGCATTGGCGGCTGAGCGTAGAATGAAAGCCGAGTTTTTTGTTCAACACAATTTATTGAAGCTCGAAATGGACTTTCCCATAGAGTCATTCAGCGTCAGCAGTTTCATTGACTTGCTGGATCGCATCCACTTTTAGCTTTTTCGATGCAGAGCCGTCATCCTCTCCGTCTTGGTTGATGCTCTCAAGCTCTGCCACAAAAGCTTTTCGATTCGATTCGATCTCTCCAGCCACCTCTGCTGGATTTTCCATTGCCAGAAAGTAAGTTTCAAAAGTATCGGTAGACGCTCCGGCAATATATTCTAGTGCTCGCTGAACAATTACGCGATCGATCATTACCAGTGAGCAAACTTGCATCTGATACTTGTAGAACGAATGGTTGAAATACAGCAGCTCCAAATCTTTCGCGTGAATAATCAACAATGGGCGATGGTCATACTCCATGTCATTGATCAGCTCCGTCATTTCCAGATGACCCTTCAGTGGAAACCTCTTTAGCTTTCCTTCGATGGCTGCTAATCTTGAGTAACTATGAGGACAATTCAAGTAGTCCTTCTTATCTCCACTACTTATACCCATGGTCTCACACGAGTGACAAGACCGTGGACCGAAAATGAAGCATCCTGGATGATAATTCTTATTCGAATCAATACTGGTTTTCATGGTTCCTCGAATGAAGGAATCCAACGCTCCCCCGTGATCCGAAGTGCAGCAGTCGTTCAATATTAGCTTCGGCTGATCCAGCAGCTCGGTACTGTTGAATTTCTGAGTGAATACCAGAGGTCGTCCAAGTACCAAATACTCGTGTGACGGCAGAAGAGCGCTCTTGGTGTTGTTGGAAGCTGATCGTAGCTGACCCACAACAAGTTTGTCTTCAGCGCCAACTGCTTTTTTCTTCTCCAGTACTTCAGTTTCACTGAGACTCAAGTTTGCAAAAAGTATACGTTGTTGTCTCAATTTTGCCTCAGCAATTGATATCATGTTGGCCATAGGACTCAGAGAGCAAATCAAACGAAGAACTTTCTGATAAAACTCGAAACTCCACTTGTCAGACTGTATCGTGTCGGACATGATTGCAACTGAAACAAGTTGTGTAGTGGTTCAGACTACGGAGCGAAACAGTCAGCGCATGCCTAGAGGGCGGGGCAAATGAACTTGACCTCGCCTACCGGTGTACAGAAGGCCAGTTTCTCACCATTCGAAGCGCCGATCAGTTTTAGTATATATTTCGTTTCCCGGTTCAGTGAAACAGAGTCAGGTTTTTCCCCATCTTTTAGGTATCGGAAGTGGCACTCGCTACTGGGGAACAGCATCATACTGGTAAGCACCGACGCTGATAAATTGCATGTTCGCTGGGACGAACTGAATTGCACAGTTAACACCAGTTTTTCACTTTTCAGTTTAACGTCACATGACTCTACAGGCTGGAGACTCGATGCTTCTATGAATTTGGCAAACTCAGACTTGAACAGTTTCAAATCAACGTTCATCATGGATCCGTATACAGTCAAGATCAAAGCATTCACAAAACCATACGAAAGCAGCAACAAATCAATTTCTTTCCTGCTGAGCGGAAATTTACCTTTTAATAACGATTCATTAAGAATGGCTATGATGGATCACTGGCAATGGCTGTTTACAGTTGAAAAAGCACTCTTCTTCAATATGCCAATCTTGTGAGTTTTCTAGAGTCAAAACTTAGCTCACTTAGTATTTCAGTTACCCCCAGGTTGGTATTCTGATCCCAGTGTCTGAACTAGTTGACTTAGCCTGCAGTTTCGGACGCGAGTCGATACTGGACAGTCTTGTCAGCTTTGAAATTCAACCAAATGTGCAGACAGACTTGGAGAACCTTTTGGGTAGTGCTGCCTCTGAGAACCTCACTGTTATACCATTCAATTGGCCGTACCCCACTATAACTTACCTCAAATTCGCATACTTCTGCAGCGAGTTTGACAAGAGTAAAACCAATGACTGTTTGACAGAAGATTCTAGAATCGAGCTGTCGAATGCGGCTCTTATTTCTCGACCGTTGGACTGTGACTTTGTTGAGTCTATTCTACATCTCGCGGATGTTCCACAACAGAAGAACATAATCTATGCCAGGGAGTCCTTGAATAGTATGTGCATTAAAACTGGTATTGAGTTCACTTTCGGTTTATCCTGTTATCTGGCTTTCAAGTTTCTTTCCATGATGACACCATCTCCAAGGCTGAATAAATTCATGGTAGGTACTTAACTCCCGTTGATCCGAAATTAACCCTCGACTCAAGTGTGATTTTTTCGAGAAATGTGCTAGAAATATGGATGTGCTGTACACCAGAGTCGATGATAGCATTTGCTTCATTTCGAGTGAAGCTGTTCTCCTGATCGACGCACCGATGCAGTCGGTGCTCATATCACACACTGAACATGCGCTGTCACCTTTGAAACCTCCCACAGTGACGTATTTGGCTTGGCTGGTTCTACACGAGGGCGGTGACATAACCAAACTGAAGACCTATAACGACAGACGTGCGCTTTGTCGTCTCTGTGGTTCACAGTGGAATAAGAACGGCGCCGTGGCAGATGCGGTGGTAACTCTACTGAACACGATATTACACACCGTATGCCCTCATACATGACTCATTCTCAGTCCAACATTTCCCGTCTGAAAGGACTGAATATCGACTACGGTGATGAAAAATGGGAACCTGAAAAGAAAGTATACTTGAACGGAATGGAACCAGAGCCTGGAATGTTTTACATCAAGAGGGCTTGCTTCACCAGCTTCATGGAGAAATTTTGTCATGAAATTGCAACTGGCGAAGTATCCTCGTCGTTGCCAGTGCGCGAAACAATTCAGAAACTTTTTGCGGCAAGTTTGTTCAAACCGACACTCACAGCGCCTCTTCAGAAGAATATTTTCGGTTCTCTAATCCTCGATGTGGATATTATAGAATCTTCATGGAAGCCTTCACCAGCTGAAATGCTCGAGCTCGAGCTTGAAATTATCAGTGCCGTAAGACGAACCGTTCTTCATTGGATTTTCAAAAACAACCCATCCACTGCCGTCCTGTTTGTAATCGTTTGTGATAGAGCTGGATCTCACGGTCGTCATTTTCATTTTCCTGAAGTCGTCATGGAAGCCGATACTTACAATGTTCTCGTATCACAGATTCGAGACATTGCGTCTCTTCTCAACGAGTCCGTGAAAATTGACTATCCAACGCATTTCTCGATGCCGCTGACAACTAGTGAGAAGAAAATCTCCCCATACTTGCCAAGGTCCATATATACTGTTTGGCGGAAAGACGAACAAGTGAAAAGAATCTCATTGGCGGATAGCGGCAAATCAAAGTTGACTGTATTTTTATCGGAATCGAAAAACCGCAATTCACAAAACTCGGTGCTCCTATTGCAGAAACTTCAGGAACGGAAGAAAGTGAGGCAGTTTGAGACTCTTTTGCTTATGCTTCTTTCTCCTATCCCCTGCGTGGAAAACTGGAAGAGTTTCTGGTTCGTCTTGCCGACAAAGATAACCAAAACGTTGAGCAAGGGTAAAGCCGTGATGAACCTGACCCAAAAAGGCACCGAAAATCAATGTTTGTTCATGACGAAAGATCTCGAGCAGCCTAAAGTAGCTTTGTTCCACCAAGATGGACTGATCAAGTGGAAATCTCTGATGAACAAGTCGGAGTGTTTCAATGTTTACTACACTATTGTACCAGCTGTGGTGGTAGACCAATGCGCTGTTGCGGATGAAGTCAATAACCCTTATCCCGGATTGTTTTGGATGAAATCGAGAGCCGAGATGGACAGTTTGCTACCCACAAGCTCTATACACGGCGAACCACTAAAACTTTGTGAACACCACAACCGCTTGGTTTCAGAAATCGCTAATCTCTGTGGCGAAGCTCGCAACTCGCCTCACCCAATATTGAACCTCATGGCGAATGAAATAATTGTGGCTCCAGTTTTGTATGCATTCTTCAAAGAGTGTGGTGGAGACTTTATTTCTTTCAAAGAAGTTTGTGAGTTCTTCAAAGTGGCTTTGTCCCGTTTCCTCGATGTTCATGAAGACCAATCTCTGATGCGAAAAATTACTAGAATCTCTCATTTTGATGCCCAAGTTGCTAACAAGACCAGTAGCAATTTCAGTTTCGCAGGACTTAAACGGTTCATCTTCCAGAAAACGTTTTTCGATCAAGTTCAGCAACTGGATATTATTGAGGGACGCAGTGAAGCTGTAGACCAGCAAACATTACCAGTGTATGTGTCGGCAAGCTTTTATCACCAGTACCTCACTGATGTTCAAATATCCGATGTCCAAAATAACATGACTGAAGCTGTGAGCAACATGTACGACAATCTCATGACGTTTGCAAAGTGCCAGGAAAGAGGCGGGAACTGGTCCTACTGGATTTTCGATCCATTTTCGAAAATATGGCAAGCCGAATCACCAGTAGTGTTCCTTCGATTTTTTAAATCTTTCAAATCTTATGTGATTCAGACTATGATGAAGCTGGAGACCGATCAGAAGGTCATTGAAGCAGTGAAGAAATCGAAACCAACCAGCGACGTTCTAAGTCTCCTCCAGAGAACGCACTGCAAAGCCATGCACAAGATGGATAGCATCGAATATTTTCTCCTGGTACAAGACTCGAAGAAAAAGTACAAAGTTTATGACATGCTTGAAGGAGACTTTGTGACCCCTATAGCTGATCATGAATGCACAGGGAACCACGTTCTACATTTGAGTTGCGAGTTCTCTGTTCTGAGCCGTCATCTAGAGTCTAAACAGTTTCTACCACTCATTCGGAAACTTTATTTCTCGAATTTCCTACATCATTTGAAGAAAAAATTGCTGGCTCACAATGATACAAATGACATGGATCAGACAATGAACTATTCTTCCTGGAAGGAAATTTACAAAGGCGTTATTCTGCGAGAACTTGAGAAAGACGACTCTGAACTGCTAAAGCACGTAGACAGGCAACTCCTTGATCAACTCGTCTCAGCTTTTATTTACTTGGGACAGACTTTTAGGTTTCAAGATAGGCTAACAGCCTACGTCGTTACGCGGTTGGCGAGCATATTTGTAAAAAACTCAGCCGAGAGAGAAATCTTGTTATGGACTGGTAACGGCTCGAATGGAAAGACACATCTGATGACACTCTTGCTTTCATGCCTTGGCAGCTATGCCGGTACGGTATCGAGCTCCGTGTTCACAAATGAGAAGGAATTTGACGACACTTTGTGCAAGAATGTTTTCACAGGTTGTCTCCTCGCTGCGGACGAACTGAAGGATTTCGACGCAACTGTCTTGAAAACACTTGCTGGCAACGGTGAAATAACTGCGAGAGGAATATTCAAATCACAAATAGTCGGGAGAATCAGCACTAGGTTCTTGGCTGCTCTAAACACTATTCCAAACAGACCCCTAGATAGAGCCGCGCAGAGTCGCCTGATCTGTATCCCCTTTTCGGCAAGGTTCCATTCTGACAGTAGTTGTGTTCCTCAGACCATAGCCGAGCAGGTGGACAAGTCAATATTTTGTGCTGCTAGCTCAGCGTCAGCAGCTGGTTTTGAAATGCCACTCCTCATAACTTTGCTTGGTGTTCTGAAACTTAAACTGAAAACGGAATCGGGCACTCTTGAGCTGCCTCCCATGCCGCGCTCTGTCGAGCAAGAGACGAAAAAGCTCAGAGAACGCTGTGATTGCTATAACAAATTCATCGTAACATATGGACTTGTCGAAGTCCCAATGGAGAGTATCTCACTGGCAAAAGTTCGCCAGGCCATAATCCAATTCACCAAACCGTTCCCGACTCATCTGCTCGACGATATTATACTTACTTTCGTGAGAAGAAACGGTCACTTGATCACATTTGAAGGGGCTTTAGAACAACTTCAACCAAAACATGCAATGTATCTTTTAGAAACAAACTATGAACTACTTGCCGCTCCCGTCAAGTCTAGGAGGCATATTCAAGACACCGAATTACCAACCAATGAAAAAGAAGAGATTGAGCACATCATGCAAGATGATAGTATACCACAAATGTCTATTGTTCATAATATTGAATCACTGATTATTTTTAGAAACTTGACATTGAAGCGCGTGCGCGACGCAGAAGCTGCGAATGAGTCCAAACGCACAGCTACAATGTTCCCAGTATTTGACATTAAACGTAACAGGAAGTTCTAGCTATGCAGTGTGTACCCGCGGAACGTGAAACTTTCCAGCATCACTGTCTTGGTTTCTTCCAGGCTGACTATGGCAAGTATTTGAAGTCGTGCAATCCAATGATCAACTGCATCAGTGAATTCGCTTCGCCACAGTACGAAGGATTAGTGTTCCTCTATTCACGATCAATTTTGCACCATTTCCCAGTTGGATGGATACCTGGAACGGCTTCCCATATTTTCATCCCGATAAAGGCCGTGGATGACCTTATTGCGATACCTCGGAAGAAGAGGAAACGCGCATGGTACTCAACATTGGATCATTGATTAGTAAATCTGTTTTAGTCTTGCTGGTCATGTCTCTGATCGACGGTTCTACGAGTGAATTGATAATAAACTCTAGTTTTGCCTTGAATTCATCCGACGAAAGCTTTCGGTCCACCGCCTCTAAATAAGACTCCAACAAGAGTGATTTTAGTTTGGGGTTAGCTTGAAGAATTGAATCCATGTCTAGGTGCGACAAGAAATCTCTTTTATCACCAAGTGCTGCTAACAGAGTGTCGATCACTACTTTCCGAATATCTCCGTTTGTTCCGATCATTTTGAATATCCTCTCGACGAAAGTATCTTTATTGAAAATATCGATCATATTTTTCGCAGAGAAATGGATACTTCCACACAAAGCAGATATTGCGAACAGTACTAAAATAAGAAGTACTTGGTTGAACGAAGGTAACAGTAAATTGGGAATCATCTTTATTTCACCAGTTATTCGCTAGAAATTGTCCGAACTTGAGCTTCGCAGCCAATTTCCGTGCCACTGTCAATTCGGTGCTCGAGGCCAAAGCTGTTTCGTATTTCACAAACAAATCATCACCGCGGACCGACTCGGGAAGACTCTCAATTGAAGCTACAAGATCAGCGACTTTCTCGCAGTCATTACAGTCCAAGAGGAAACTCTGGGGAGAAAAAGATTAAAGAGAGTTACCATACTCGAACTCACGTCATTAATATCACTCAGAGCAGCATCGATCATTTCGGCATCCGACGCATCTAGCTCGTCAGTCTGGCAAGACGTTGTACTAGTTGCGAGCCATGGTTCTTTAGAATGCTGGTGGGTTTCACCACGAATGAAACTCCAAGAACTCAAATCGAAAGTGTAGACAAAATGACACCGCTCTTTTCTACCCGTGCACTTGAAATCCAGGACTGGTGCTGTCCTGTAGGGAGCTTCGAATTTGTGGCCATCCATGTAAGTGACGACCGTTCGCGTCTGTCGAGATTTCGAAGCTTCCATTTCAACAAAGTGCGATCCCGTCTCAGCCTCGGAGTTCTGGAAAATAGGATGATATTTTGACAATGCATCCAACAGCAGAAAACTCACGTTCACAAAAAGTCGCATTTCCAAGATCCCCATTTTCTCATGCGGTGGATGATCACGAAGGTACTCACATTTTGTCTGGAAAGGGATCCACGATATTCGCCCAGTGCAGGGAAAGTCGTCCTCATGAATGCAAGATAGCTCTACGGCACGACCGTTGAACTTTACATGTTCTGCACTGAATAGATATCCATCCACAGCAATAAAACATCTTTCACGAGATTGAGCAAAGTACGCAATACACTTCCTGAAGCTCATCTTGGAAGTAACTGACTGTGTGTTATTGGAGCTGAAGCTATTTATTGGCAAGTCAGAATGCGCGCGCAGGCCAGACCGCCATGGTAAACAAACTTTTATTAGCAATCAGATCTTGCAAGAACAATGTTCACATTGCATTTTGCATTTGGGCATATAAAATCTACCGGGAGGACGTCCATAACATTCAATCCATGATAAGTGAGATCTATATTCTCCGCACCAACCGAGAACGCTTCTGCCGCCAGCAGCTTCACGCTGAGGATACTGGACTTTCGTTCTACTGGAAATCTCTTCTTTGCAACCAGCTCATTTTGTTTGATAAAACTTGCTTCAACTAAGCACATGTTGTTGGATTTTACGTAGAGAAGATCGTTGGTTGAAATGCCTTGCTGAGACGGAGTGAGTCGCATATTCAGCATTTTTTCCGCCATGACAATGTTCAATTCATCCACAGGAAGATCCAAGCGTTTGGCGAGATGGAGACCAAAGTTTTTCATTGAGCGGTGACTGTCAAGCTTGAATACTTTAGCTTTTTCCCCATCGAGAGTAACTGCCACGAGAACAACATTCCCCACTTCGCTCCTATTGATCCAGCTGAAAAACCGATTCAGTACAACTGGTGCCATCACAGCAACTGAGTGTGGCTGCTTGGTTCCTGGCGATGTGATTATTCACAGTGCACATGCGCAGAACACTATTCGAATATTTCTGCTTTTTCTCTCATTCTGAGCTATGAGAATCAGTGTTGAGATGAAGTACAAGTCAATCAGTTGTTTTCTCGATGCTCAAGGCTTCCACGTCAACAACCAGTTTCACATCAGAGAAATTTCGGTTGCTTCAGACTCCGTTAACGAGCACTATCAAGTAGAAAGCCAGGTGCCGTCACACATAGGCTTGCAGTATCAAACTAAGTTTATCCATGGTTTATCAATTTCTTGTGTGGACCATGATCACATTTCCGACGCAGATTTATTACCGCTTTTGAACTCTTGGTTGGGTCGGATCGGCGGATTGCCAGCTGTCAAGAATCACCAATTTTCCCAGTACTTGAAGCAGCAAAAGGTGGGTCATGTCGACTTGGATAGTCCGCGATATACGGGAGTTCCATCTTTCAAACAACTGAGCCAGCAGCATAAGGACGGAACAATGTGCAAGTTTCACATCAGAACAGACAGAGGCTTGAGATGCTCAAAAGTGAAAAGTAAGCTTTATTGGCAGTATATCCGCATGATGGCGCTGCAGGAGGCAACCTAGTTAGCTCTCATCAAGTAGTTTGGTAACTACTGCATTCTAATCTCTCAGTAGCAAGTTTACTCTCGCTCGTAACATGGCTCGGCAATACTACATGCGTGAGGCTAAACGTTCTTATTATTTCGTGACTCTGGATATTTCATTCGACGGTGAAGAGTATGTGCGGCACGATATCTCTCGAAGATCACCATTAATAACTGGGATGGCTCCATTCTGCTGCAATGTGAGGGATTTTTCAAAGATCCAAGTGGTGGCTGGTAACACAACTCTGGACGCATCAAAAACTCCGCTGCAACTGAAGCTAAAAGACCTAGAGGTTATCAAGTTATTTTCCCAAGAGGTTAAGCTGTTGCACATTACCTACGGAACCATGATCAAAGTTTTGGAGGCGAAAGCGACGGTATCACTCGGTCAAGTTCGCCAGAAAATGCAGCGGGAAGTCAACTGTCGTCACCTTATGCTTTCCCATCACAAACGGCTTTTGAATGACGATATAAAAATGAACGAACTAACACCAGAACCTGAATGTTTTTTGGCGATCAACTTGATCGCTGTATGATTCGAAAATAAACTCCTCACAACAAGATTGCAATCTTTATCCTCAATTTGTTTTTGATTGGATAAGGTGACTGAACCCAGATTCAACTTTTCCAGCGATGTACTAGAAAAATGCCCATCTTGCCGGAGTCCTTGTTCCACCGATCAGTTGAAACTTAACTCGAATGGTGATAATAAGCCAGGCTTACGGCTCTCGAATCTCCACACAAGAACGATTGTGCATTAAAATTATCATTTTATTACAGAATGAAAAGCTACATGTCTCTCACGTTTCTGTATGAAAAACTGTGAGAGTGAAAAAACTCCGGAGAGAAAAAACCATGCAGGAGTACTTGAACTTCTCAGAGCTCCGGTACGTTAGGACTATATTTTTTAACCGCTCGCTTGATATTTTCCAAGCCACAAATCTCACGGAGATTCTTCTCTCGCTCCTGTGTCCACACGTTGGATTTCAGACGACGACATAACCACTCATCAGCGCAAGCTGCGTTCTTCTTTCGGTGAGATTCTGCCTTGTTGAGAACAGCCGTGAATCCGCAACCGTAGCAAACATAGTATACTTGATGGTCCTTCACATCTGCATCTTTTGGGAGTGACTTTGAAGGCTCTGACAATACATCGAGCATGGGCGGCCGATCCGCTGGATAGCGAGTTTTGAGCTTCTCTACCGTGCGCACTGTCAAATTGTGCCAATGGTTGTCATCGAATATTTTCTTGCGAGCCTCAATAATCTTCAATTCAGCTACTCGTTCAGCTTCAACTTTTTTCGTCTTTTTAGAAGGTGGTTCATCCATGACAGGCGGGCAGTCTTCCTTGAGAGAAACTTTGAGCTGTGCTATTTTCGCATCGCGTTTAGCAAGTTTCGCTCGAAGCTCAGCAACTTTTGTTTCGCCAGCTTGAATCGTTTCGTCTTGTTTCTTCATCTTCCCTTGCAAGTTTGCAATCTCCCTGACATCCACGTACGTCTGCTCCAGCATGAGTGTTTGCTGATGTACTTCATCACTCAATTTCGTATTCTCAGTTTTAAGTTGAGTGAGCTCAATCTGCAACTGTTCGCAGGAAAGACATTCACAGTGGATCTCGGTCTCTTTCCTGCTGGCAGCAAGGGCCAGTGATCCCAAACTTGGAGCGAAACGACATGGCGTTTGACCTCCCCAATCCTTCTTGTCGACTTGAAACATACCAAATACTTCATTCAATTCTCCAACGTCGATGTATGAACCGGGAAGAACTCTCATAGTTGAATGGTCTTCCTCGTAGATATGGTGCATAGTTGAGCGGAAATAATTCTTGCGATACGAATCATGGATCGCTTTCCGCTTCTCACCATCTTCACAAGGAAGAAATGCATCGTTCGAGCGGTTCATTTCTTCATCCGAAATGCGGCAGAAATAGTGATGGCACTCTGGCCGATACCTGTGATTCACCACTCTCCCGCTCTCGTAAACTACATCAACTTCATTGGCGTGATCGCTCCCACATTTAATCATCTCGTCGTTCCTACCTTCACATTTTTCATTACCAGAGACGAAATCTCTTTCGCGTTCGATGGGCTCTTCTTCAGCTTCAGACGCCTCACTATCCGAGAGGTTTTTTGGACTCTCTTGCAGTGCGGGCTCCCACCCAGAACATGATGCTAAAGAAGTGCCTGGCCTACCAATCGCTGGTTCTGACTCGAGATGGTTGTCTTCAGTTTGATGATCATCCTTTATTATATCCAAGTTGAAGGTACCATTAGGGAGGATGAGAGGCAGTTGTTGCTGATGGTCTTGCTGCAGAGATTCCTGCTCGGCCCTTGCGATGGCTGCACATGCCAATCCCAAAAGGTCGGGTGAATGGTGGCAATTTTCTGCGGTTTGCTGCACAGTTGACTCTGACTGATTCTCTGACATTTCAACTTGTTCACTCGAGAAGTAACACTGAACTGAATCGGAGAAAGTGGATAATGTTTTGGTTTGCCTCTTCGTTACCTCTTCCCACGGTATTACAACAACATGCGTTTCCTGTTTGATTTGTTTTGGCTGGAGAAATGTTTTGCTCCTTGATTGGAGACTTGCTCGCCCATGCTCAGTTGGAGCAATTTCCTCAGTTGGAGTTTGTCTGTGTGCGGAGAAGGTTGACTGTTGGTGCTTTTTCAAAGTGCAGTGAACTAGAGCTACTTTTAATTTTCAAGCACGGAATCTGGCATCGCGGACAGGTAAGTGTGGAGTATCTTGGATAGAAGTGTTGAGAGAGTTACAGAGAATTTTCGATTAGAAGCGGCTTCGTTTTCTGTCGAGGTTGAATGTCTCAAGGAGTTCCTACCCAGGATCGAACTCAATGAGAAAAGAGGCTGTTCCTCGCTCTGCAAAGGAAAAATTCTGTAACTTAGTACCCATTCTTTGTTGTTTCTACTCAGTCCACGCTTCAAACTGTAGTTCTGTAGACTTTTTATCACGCTTCGGAGCATACTCAGTTTCGACTGGGTGCATATTCTTCATTTTTCTAGCCGAATTTTGTTGTCAGATGCGTCGACTCTATCTCATAAAAGTCGGTTCAAGGCTCTTTCTGTTTGCCGAAGAATCGCACTGGCTAAATGCGTGGAAAAGTCAGTCTCAGCTCGAAAAGAAGAAATTCTCCATGCCTCTTCGCTGTTATATTAGCTTAGTTTTCTTTTTCTTACTTTTACTCTTACTTTTCTTTTTTCTCGTGTTCCTGCTGCGAGAAAGCAACCGTCCATCCTTCCGTTTTCAGTCCTGCCGGTTAAGGTAGGTTGATTAATTTTGTTCCAAGCTATTCTGCAACCTACTCCCCCTCCTTGGTTCCTTCATAGCGTCGTAGGTCTAGCTTCGTTCTGATTGAGTGACTTTAGTTCAGGCCAGTATGATTCATGCTTCTCGGCTTGCTTTTTCGAGCAGATTATTGATGTCGGATGCGCTGCAGTTAGGCTCCTTTTCTAGACTATCGTTGCAGCCGAACCAGTCTACTGAAGCCCTTTTCATCTCTTTGTTTTCTTTCTTTCCAGCAACTGGAGAGATGAATGTTGCTCAGCCTCAGCGAAGCTCGAGAAGTGAATTCTCTTTACTTTCCCGCTGCTGTATTGGCTGTGCAGTTGAGCTCATTTTTTCTCTTGTTCCAGCCTTCAGACCGGTAAGGTTACTATTTGGTTGACTATTTTGCATTCAATTCAGCAGTGCTTTCCCATTTGTATCGAGGAGAAACAGCATTGTTTGTCAGCCTGAGCGAGGCTCGGCGAGGAAATCCTCACTGTTTCCTTGCTGGTATATTGGCTGCGCAACGCAGCTTGTTCTATCGCTAGTTCCAGCGGAGAAAAAGCAACCTTCCAGCTATCCTTCCTACATTCAGAAAATTCTCATAGCTTCCCTAGTGCAGAGAATCATTTAAGCCTGCCTCCAGTACACTAAATGATTCTCTCCCATCAGCAGTGCTTAATGCCAAACATTTTTAATGTTGTGTAGCTTCGACAACGCATTTCATTGCAGCTTGTTTTCTCTACGGTTGAAAGTTGCTCTCCACTTTATCTCCGAAGCGTTTTCATTCGTGCCTTCGGCAGTGCATTTCTGTTTTTGCTGCCAAAAGAATCGTAGCTCTTACAGTGCTTTTATTTTAACATTTATTTTTCTGGCTTCCACAGTGCATCCTAGAAGGTCTCCTTGCCTCTACTGCATTAAAAATTAGTGTAGTATAACTAGTGCTTCGCAAGCTTGCCAATGGGAGTACAGCTCTCACAGTGCTTTTATTTTAACATTTAATTTTCTGGCTTCCACAGTGCATCATAGAAGGTCTCCTTGCTTCTACTGCATTAAAAATAAGTGTAGCATAAATAGTGCTTCGCAAGCTTGCCAGAGGGAGTACAGCTCTCACAGTGCTTTTATTTTAGCATTTATTTTTCTGGCTTCCACAGTGCTTCATAGAAGGTCTCCTTGCTTCTACTGCATTAAAAATTAGTGTAGCATAAATAGTGCTTCGGAAGCTTGCCAATGGGAGTACAGCTCTCACAGTGCTTTTATTTTAACATTTATTTTTCTGGCTTCCACAGTGCTTCAAAGAAGGTCTCCTCGCTTCTACTGCATTAAAAATTAGTGTAGCATAAATAGTGCTCCACAAGCTAGCCAAAGATAGTACAGCTCTCACAGTGCTTTTATTTTAGCATTTATTTTTCTGGCTTCCACAGTGCTTCATAGAAGGTCTCCTCGCTTCTACTGCATTAAAAATTAGTGTAGCATAAATAGTGCTTCGGAAGCTTGCCAATGGGAGTACAGCTCTCACAGTGCTTTTATTTTAACATTTATTTTTCTGGCTTCCACAGTGCTTCAAAGAAGGTCTCCTCGCTTCTACTGCATTAAAAATTAGTGTAGCATAAATAGTGCTCCACAAGCTAGCCAAAGATAGTACAGCTCTCACAGTGCTTTTATTTTAGCATTTAATTTTCTGGCTTCCACAGTGCTTCATGGAAGGTCTCCTTGTTTCTACTGCATTAAAAATAAGTGTAGCATGAATAGTGCTTCGCAAGCTTGCCAGAGGGAGTACAGCTCTCACAGTGCTTTTATTTTAACATTTATTTTCTGGCTTCCACAGTGCTTCATAGAAGGTCTCCTTGCTTCTACTGCATTAAAAATTAGTGTAGCATAAATAGTGCTTCGCAAGCTTTCCAGAGGGAGTACAGCTCTCACAGTGCTTTTATTTTAACCTTTAATTTTCTGGCTTCCACAGTGCTTCATAGAAGGTCTCCTCGCTTCTACTGCACTAAAAATCAGTGTAGCATGAATAGTGCTCCACAAACTAGCCAAAAGGAGTACAGCTCTCACAGTGCTTTTATTTTAACATTTATTTTTCTGGCTTCCACAGTGCTTCATAGAAGGTCTCCTTGCTTCTACTGCATTAAAAATTAGTGTAGCATAAATAGTGCTTCGCAAGCTTGCCAAAGGGAGTACAGCTCTTACATTGCTTTTATTTTAACCTTTAATTTTCTGGCTTCCACAGTGCTTCATAGAAGGTCTCCTCGCTGCTACTGCACTAAAACTTAGTGTAGCATAAATAGTGCTCCACAAGCTAGCCAAAGGCAGTGCAGCTTTGACGGTGCTTTTGAATTGATACTTTCTTCTAGCAGCCTTAGCACTGCTTTTGCGTCGACTGTGCTAGAGAATATGCTTGCTTCACCAATGCACTGCCGGTACGCTCCATCCCTGCCCAGTTTAGACAGTGCTTTGATTCAAAATATTTCTTATGTGGCCTTTACAGTGCCACTGAGAGTTTTTCCTAGTCTTCACTGTGGTAGCTCAAATGGTTCTTTTATCTCTGGCTTTTATTCGTGAAGCCGTCACAGTGTAGCATGAACGTTTTTGTCGTCTCTACTGCTTGAAGATTTATTGTAGTATAAATAGTGCTCCACGCTCGTCACATGAATAGTGCTCCGCATCCCAGCAAAACGCAATACAGCTTGATCAGTGCTTTTAAATAACGACTTTCCTTAGCCACCTCAACACTACTCTTCAAAAGTTTTCACAGCCTCAACTGTGATCAACCATATTCCAGCACTTCCAGTGCAACGCTAGTAGAGACACTGCTCTCTGGAAACTTTCATATTATCCACTCTACTACAGTATTCCAGCTCCAACATTGCAACGCTGCTGCGTTTCATTCCTGCTTAGTTCAGGTAGTAGTTTATATAAAAAAGTCTGATGTGGCTTCAAGAGTGCAGCTGGTATGCTTTTCTAGCTTTCGCTGTGGTTTCATTTCAAGCGTTCATTTAGGCTTAACAGTGAAGCATATGCGTTTTTCTCGCCTCTTTTTACCAAGAAATATGAGAGCATGAACAGTGCTTCTCAAGCTGGCCAAAGACAATACTGCTCAGACAGTGCTTTTAAAAACCGACCGCTCCCAAAATGCTCCATAGCGTCTACTGTGCAATCTTTTCTCAGCTAGGAATTTTGAGCTTGCTCAGTTTCGATATGGCTCTCCATCTTCAGCTTCGAAGCATGCAGTATTTTAGCCCCAGAAGGATGTTCAGTTTCAACCTTACTTTTGTTTTCAGACAAAAATCTTTTCCATTCACAGTGGTGCTCAAATAGTTCACCTTACCTAACAATGAGTATTTTACGTCACACCTGCTCAGTTTTAAAAGTGAATCAAATTCAGAGCTTCCAATTTTCAGACTGCACTCCCAAAGTGTAGCAGAATCGCTAAAAAAATGATAGCCGTCCTTTCGTCCCTTCTTCCAGAAGCAATCTTTGTGGCTCACGTCCAAGGCAGTCATTTTTCGTTCTTCATTCTAGCCCTCTTTGCGCTCGTTTCAGTGTCTGTCTGAAAACTCCTATGCATTGAAAAATATCTTCAAGTGTTTCTCCTTGCAGGATAGAGCATGTCGAAAGAAGAATGTCACTGCCACATTGCTACGGTCAATACAAAACTGACAGATTTACGGCTTCTCCAAGAGTTGTCGAAAGAACTTGAAGGACTTGTACCCGTTCTTTTACCAATCGTCACAGTTTCAGCAACACCAGCAAGACTCGCTTACGAGATACTGTTCTTCAGTGGGGAAAATCAAAAGATACCAGAGTTTTCCGGCACTTGCGAGCTCTATACGATTCAAGAAGACTTGAACAAGGTATCACTTTATCCTACATCCGAACTTACACCTTATAGTCATCACAGAGGAATCAGTTTGGAGAGCTTCAGGGAGAAACTAACGAGAGACGGCGTACTCGGTGGCCGGGTAGCTGAAAAGAGGACTCAGGCTACCTTCATGCTTGAGCACTGGTGGTCAACTCTGAAGCACACTCTCCCGAAGCTTTTTGCCTCCCATATCGATCTACTTTCCTTCGTCACTTTGATTATTGGTCAGAATGTGTACCAGTTCTCCGACTCCACATTTTGGGCAAGTGACGTGATGCGAATAGTTGCTGAAACTAATTTCATCTACAACCCAGCAGTCGACCTGGAGCTACATTTTTCGGCTGCTGGGTATATCAAGTTTCTCCAAGCAGCTTCATCAGGTGCCGAAAGAATGCTTTCCAGGCTGGCGGAAAATGCGTTCCGACCATATCAATATGGTGCTAACCCGTTGAGTATTCTAATTGCTTGTCACGAGCCATGTATGAACGGCAATATTGCAAACACCTCGAAAGTTGGCAAGTCGACGCTTCTGAAGATCATCGAGGACACTGCCGTATCTCGTTGCTACCCGCATGCTGGTCACCATACGTTTAACATACCTACAAAAGACACCAAGAAACCAAATGCCACAGTCTGGCTGGAGGCAGTGACAGTGGATCTCGGCCGCTACGTTATTCTCTTTGATGATATGTCGCCTTCACTTTTCTTCGGCCAAGAAACGAAAATGAGCACAATCAAGCACTTCCTAGCCGGCGAATCTATGTTTGAAGGGCTTCGTAGTATAATCACCACCAACATGAACCTCCTACCCACTGACAGCACCAAAAACGTGGCTCATAACGAGGAGGTTTTGAGATTGGCCAATTCAAAGCAAAGACGGTCAGGATCCGAATTCGATATCCATGCCGTATTGGGCCGATTTGATATTTTCGGAATGAAAAAAGTTGGAGCGCATAAGCTTCTGGAATTCCAACAGCAAATGAAGCAGAGTGTCGCTGCTCGTGTTTCCTTTGGGAGAGTACTTTACCGTCTATATTGTAAGAATTTCGATGAATTGCAATTACTTCCACATGAGAGTCTCCTGAAGACAAGCAAGCCCGAACCACCAGTCACGAGTCGCGACAGTGCCGTAGTCAAAACGAATGAAACGAATGAGGAGACTCATTCAGGAAGCCATGCAGTTGAGACGCTCAAGAAGAAACGTGGTAGACCACCATCACACAAACCAGCCGTCAAGATGACTACGAAGCTCAGGAAGAAAACCAAGAAGAGCTAGCTTTTCGTATAGGCACTCTTCTAACGTCAAGGACGGAAATTTAGTGAAAATTTTCCGTCCTTGATGTTGAATATGACCCTATGTAGCCTAAACTGTTTTTAGCTCATCCAACCTGTTTCGGTTTCCAGTATTCAATCAACCATGTTCAAATTAAATCCAGGTTCTTTTCGATCGCACTTCGACTGGAAATGTGAGGCATGAAACAAGCCTCGACAGGATTGATGAGGAATGAATAGAAACTGTCGAAGTGACTGCTTGAACCATGATGCCACAGACTCTGCCAACTAGTTTCCACAGTGTTGCGCGTTTGCCGGTCACCAGATGGTATCGGCTTCAATGCGAAATCTCTAATCAGATATACTCAGCCCTCCGGGAGTGACAGAACTTTGCTGAAACGCGAAGGACGTGAAAGCAATCGCGAATCGTGTCAGAGTCGAGTCGGCGGTATTTCCTCTATAGTCTTGCAGCCATCGAGTGCGTAAACTTTCAGCTAATTCCTACAGCCTAAGCGAGCGAGCACGAGTGATCGTGTTGAACCTATAATGAGAATTCTGATTCAAAAACGTAAAGTAAACATGTCTGGCAGGAAGCTCAATGTTATCTCTCCCATCGGGAGTGGGAAACAACAGTAACATATCTTCCGCTGAATAAGCACTGCGAATGAATATTGTGTGGATTAGAATCAGCCATTGTCTCACAGTCTCTCTTCGTGCAACGAACGTGCAAGTGAGAATAATCCTTGATATTTTGTCTCTCTTGAAAGGTGAAAGTTTCTGGCTCAAATGTGCTATCCTGTTTTGGAGGAAATACGTGCGGCTGCCAGAGATGAACCGTTACAAGATGAAGAGGATATCACGTCTGACGGTGAACTGGAATTCCACGGGAGCTCTGGAGAGGAAGGAATGGAGGAGGAAGATCAAGAAGAGATCAGTTTCCAGCCGGAAGACCATGAACTGGAAGACTATAACGCTTTCGAAACGAGTTTAAAGACCCACGCATGGTCACAAGCTGAGCGCATGTCAAGCTTCCATGAAAAGTTGTTCTATGGTCAGCATGATGCAGAAACCATGGCAAGCGCTGGATGGATTTTATACGCCTCTTATGAGCAAAGCAAGCACAGCAAAGTAGTTTGTCAGTACTGTGGTTTATGGGTCGCATGGCAAGAGAATATCGAGACTCATCCAGCCTCGTTTCACGCGGAAGAATCGCCCGAATGTGATTTTTTTGATAATCTTGAATAGATCAATACTGGAAATGGTTGAACAATAAACTTGCTCCATCTAGTTTCTTTTCGTTTTATCAATTGAGTCGAGTCTTTTCCTTGATCTTTAGAAGACTGACTTTGCTGACTCGAGGAGAACCGAGCCAGTTGGCCGAATGGTGAATTAACACAAAGTCTTTGCTGGGTAAGTGGGTGGTTACTTTGAAGGAAAGTCTTTTTTTTTCTCACAATTCTCACAGTTGAGTACCACCAGTAAACAAACATAACTGGCCATTTCTTTCGTTGAATCAAACACAGTGTCGGCGAGAAAAAACGTTAACTGCAGGCTACAGAACAAATGCACTTTCAAGGACCAGGCAGGGCCGAAATTGCTGTGTTTCCGTCGTCCCATAGACTTTGCTGGGTGTCCAACTCTACCGACGACTCGAGAGGTCGAGGACTCTGAACTTGGTATCCATCTGTATATAAGAGGAAAGTGAGTTAACCGACCCGCTTTGGAACTCGCTGGGCCAAATGACGCGGCAGCCATGGCCAAAAAACCGAATTTCCGTCGTCCCATAGACTTAGCATTAGTACTAACTTTACCGACGAACTAGGAGTCTGAGCGCAATGAGCGTGGTCTCTATCGATAGACAACGAAAAAGTAAGTTAACTGCAGGCTACAGATCAAATTCGCAGTTTCAAGGACCAGGCAAGGCCGAAATTTCCGAATTTTCTCTGTCCCATAGACTTAGCATTAGTACTAACTTTACCGACGAACTAGGAGTCTGAGCGCGATGAGCGTGGTCTCTATCGATAGACAACGAAAAAGTAAGTTAACTGCAGGCTACAGATCAAATTCGCAGTTTCAAGGACCAGGCAGGGCCGAAATTGCCGAATTTTCTCTGTCCCATAGACTTAGCATTAGTACTAACTTTACCGACGAACTAGGAGTCTGAGCGCAATGAGCGTGGTCTCTATCGATAGACAACGAAAAAGTAAGTTAACTGCAGGCTACAGATCAAATTCGCAGTTTCAAGGACCAGGCAGGGCCGAAATTGCCGAATTTTCTCTGTCCCATAGACTTAGCATTAGTACTAACTTTACCGACGAACTAGGAGTCTGAGCGCAATGAGCGTGGTCTCTATCGATAGACAACGAAAAAGTAAGTTAACTGCAGGCTACAGATCAAATTCGCAGTTTCAAGGACCAGGCAGGGCCGAAATTGCCGAATTTTCTCTGTCCCATAGACTTAGCATTAGTACTAACTTTACCGACGAACTAGGAGTCTGAGCGCAATGAGCGTGGTCTCTATCGATAGACAACGAAAAAGTAAGTTAACTGCAGGCTACAGATCAAATTCGCAGTTTCAAGGACCAGGCAGGGCCGAAATTGCCGAATTTTCTCTGTCCCATAGACTTAGCATTAGTACTAACTTTACCGACGAACTAGGAGTCTGAGCGCAATGAGCGTGGTCTCTATCGATAGACAACGAAAAAGTAAGTTAACTGCAGGCTACAGATCAAATTCGCAGTTTCAAGGACCAGGCAGGGCCGAAATTGCCGAATTTTCTCTGTCCCATAGACTTAGCATTAGTACTAACTTTACCGACGAACTAGGAGTCTGAGCGCAATGAGCGTGGTCTCTATCGATAGACAACGAAAAAGTAAGTTAACTGCAGGCTACAGATCAAATTCGCAGTTTCAAGGACCAGGCAGGGCCGAAATTGCCGAATTTTCTCTGTCCCATAGACTTAGCATTAGTACTAACTTTACCGACGAACTAGGAGTCTGAGCGCAATGAGCGTGGTCTCTATCGATAGACAACGAAAAAGTAAGTTAACTGCAGGCTACAGATCAAATTCGCAGTTTCAAGGACCAGGCAGGGCCGAAATTGCCGAATTTTCTCTGTCCCATAGACTTAGCATTAGTACTAACTTTACCGACGAACTAGGAGTCTGAGCGCAATGAGCGTGGTCTCTATCGATAGACAACGAAAAAGTAAGTTAACTGCAGGCTACAGATCAAATTCGCAGTTTCAAGGACCAGGCAGGGCCGAAATTGCCGAATTTTCTCTGTCCCATAGACTTAGCATTAGTACTAACTTTACCGACGAACTAGGAGTCTGAGCGCAATGAGCGTGGTCTCTATCGATAGACAACGAAAAAGTAAGTTAACTGCAGGCTACAGATCAAATTCGCAGTTTCAAGGACCAGGCAGGGCCGAAATTGCCGAATTTTCTCTGTCCCATAGACTTAGCATTAGTACTAACTTTACCGACGAACTAGGAGTCTGAGCGCAATGAGCGTGGTCTCTATCGATAGACAACGAAAAAGTAAGTTAACTGCAGGCTACAGATCAAATTCGCAGTTTCAAGGACCAGGCAGGGCCGAAATTGCCGAATTTTCTCTGTCCCATAGACTTAGCATTAGTACTAACTTTACCGACGAACTAGGAGTCTGAGCGCAATGAGCGTGGTCTCTATCGATAGACAACGAAAAAGTAAGTTAACTGCAGGCTACAGATCAAATTCGCAGTTTCAAGGACCAGGCAGGGCCGAAATTGCCGAATTTTCTCTGTCCCATAGACTTAGCATTAGTACTAACTTTACCGACGAACTAGGAGTCTGAGCGCAATGAGCGTGGTCTCTATCGATAGACAACAAAAAGTAAGTTAACTGCAGGCTACAGATCAAATTCGCAGTTTCAAGGACCAGGCAGGGCCGAAATTGCCGAATTTTCTCTGTCCCATAGACTTAGCATTAGTACTAACTTTACCGACGAACTAGGAGTCTGAGCGCAATGAGCGTGGTCTCTATCGATAGACAACGAAAAAGTAAGTTAACTGCAGGCTACAGATCAAATTCGCAGTTTCAAGGACCAGGCAGGGCCGAAATTGCCGAATTTTCTCTGTCCCATAGACTTAGCATTAGTACTAACTTTACCGACGAACTAGGAGTCTGAGCGCAATGAGCGTGGTCTCTATCGATAGACAACGAAAAAGTAAGTTAACTGCAGGCTACAGATCAAATTCGCAGTTTCAAGGACCAGGCAGGGCCGAAATTGCCGAATTTTCTCTGTCCCATAGACTTAGCATTAGTACTAACTTTACCGACGAACTAGGAGTCTGAGCGCAATGAGCGTGGTCTCTATCGATAGACAACGAAAAAGTAAGTTAACTGCAGGCTACAGATCAAATTCGCAGTTTCAAGGACCAGGCAGGGCCGAAATTGCCGAATTTTCTCTGTCCCATAGACTTAGCATTAGTACTAACTTTACCGACGAACTAGGAGTCTGAGCGCAATGAGCGTGGTCTCTATCGATAGACAACGAAAAAGTAAGTTAACTGCAGGCTACAGATCAAATTCGCAGTTTCAAGGACCAGGCAGGGCCGAAATTGCCGAATTTTCTCTGTCCCATAGACTTAGCATTAGTACTAACTTTACCGACGAACTAGGAGTCTGAGCGCAATGAGCGTGGTCTCTATCGATAGACAACGAAAAAGTAAGTTAACTGCAGGCTACAGATCAAATTCGCAGTTTCAAGGACCAGGCAGGGCCGAAATTGCCGAATTTTCTCTGTCCCATAGACTTAGCATTAGTACTAACTTTACCGACGAACTAGGAGTCTGAGCGCAATGAGCGTGGTCTCTATCGATAGACAACGAAAAAGTAAGTTAACTGCAGGCTACAGATCAAATTCGCAGTTTCAAGGACCAGGCAGGGCCGAAATTGCCGAATTTTCTCTGTCCCATAGACTTAGCATTAGTACTAACTTTACCGACGAACTAGGAGTCTGAGCGCAATGAGCGTGGTCTCTATCGATAGACAACGAAAAAGTAAGTTAACTGCAGGCTACAGATCAAATTCGCAGTTTCAAGGACCAGGCAGGGCCGAAATTGCCGAATTTTCTCTGTCCCATAGACTTAGCATTAGTACTAACTTTACCGACGAACTAGGAGTCTGAGCGCAATGAGCGTGGTCTCTATCGATAGACAACGAAAAAGTAAGTTAACTGCAGGCTACAGATCAAATTCGCAGTTTCAAGGACCAGGCAGGGCCGAAATTGCCGAATTTTCTCTGTCCCATAGACTTAGCATTAGTACTAACTTTACCGACGAACTAGGAGTCTGAGCGCAATGAGCGTGGTCTCTATCGATAGACAACGAAAAAGTAAGTTAACTGCAGGCTACAGATCAAATTCGCAGTTTCAAGGACCAGGCAGGGCCGAAATTGCCGAATTTTCTCTGTCCCATAGACTTAGCATTAGTACTAACTTTACCGACGAACTAGGAGTCTGAGCGCAATGAGCGTGGTCTCTATCGATAGACAACGAAAAAGTAAGTTAACTGCAGGCTACAGATCAAATTCGCAGTTTCAAGGACCAGGCAGGGCCGAAATTGCCGAATTTTCTCTGTCCCATAGACTTAGCATTAGTACTAACTTTACCGACGAACTAGGAGTCTGAGCGCAATGAGCGTGGTCTCTATCGATAGACAACGAAAAAGTAAGTTAACTGCAGGCTACAGATCAAATTCGCAGTTTCAAGGACCAGGCAGGGCCGAAATTGCCGAATTTTCTCTGTCCCATAGACTTAGCATTAGTACTAACTTTACCGACGAACTAGGAGTCTGAGCGCAATGAGCGTGGTCTCTATCGATAGACAACGAAAAAGTAAGTTAACTGCAGGCTACAGATCAAATTCGCAGTTTCAAGGACCAGGCAGGGCCGAAATTGCCGAATTTTCTCTGTCCCATAGACTTAGCATTAGTACTAACTTTACCGACGAACTAGGAGTCTGAGCGCAATGAGCGTGGTCTCTATCGATAGACAACGAAAAAGTAAGTTAACTGCAGGCTACAGATCAAATTCGCAGTTTCAAGGACCAGGCAGGGCCGAAATTGCCGAATTTTCTCTGTCCCATAGACTTAGCATTAGTACTAACTTTACCGACGAACTAGGAGTCTGAGCGCAATGAGCGTGGTCTCTATCGATAGACAACGAAAAAGTAAGTTAACTGCAGGCTACAGATCAAATTCGCAGTTTCAAGGACCAGGCAGGGCCGAAATTGCCGAATTTTCTCTGTCCCATAGACTTAGCATTAGTACTAACTTTACCGACGAACTAGGAGTCTGAGCGCAATGAGCGTGGTCTCTATCGATAGACAACGAAAAAGTAAGTTAACTGCAGGCTACAGATCAAATTCGCAGTTTCAAGGACCAGGCAGGGCCGAAATTGCCGAATTTTCTCTGTCCCATAGACTTAGCATTAGTACTAACTTTACCGACGAACTAGGAGTCTGAGCGCAATGAGCGTGGTCTCTATCGATAGACAACGAAAAAGTAAGTTAACTGCAGGCTACAGATCAAATTCGCAGTTTCAAGGACCAGGCAGGGCCGAAATTGCCGAATTTTCTCTGTCCCATAGACTTAGCATTAGTACTAACTTTACCGACGAACTAGGAGTCTGAGCGCAATGAGCGTGGTCTCTATCGATAGACAACGAAAAAGTAAGTTAACTGCAGGCTACAGATCAAATTCGCAGTTTCAAGGACCAGGCAGGGCCGAAATTGCCGAATTTTCTCTGTCCCATAGACTTAGCATTAGTACTAACTTTACCGACGAACTAGGAGTCTGAGCGCAATGAGCGTGGTCTCTATCGATAGACAACGAAAAAGTAAGTTAACTGCAGGCTACAGATCAAATTCGCAGTTTCAAGGACCAGGCAGGGCCGAAATTGCCGAATTTTCTCTGTCCCATAGACTTAGCATTAGTACTAACTTTACCGACGAACTAGGAGTCTGAGCGCAATGAGCGTGGTCTCTATCGATAGACAACGAAAAAGTAAGTTAACTGCAGGCTACAGATCAAATTCGCAGTTTCAAGGACCAGGCAGGGCCGAAATTGCCGAATTTTCTCTGTCCCATAGACTTAGCATTAGTACTAACTTTACCGACGAACTAGGAGTCTGAGCGCAATGAGCGTGGTCTCTATCGATAGACAACGAAAAAGTAAGTTAACTGCAGGCTACAGATCAAATTCGCAGTTTCAAGGACCAGGCAGGGCCGAAATTGCCGAATTTTCTCTGTCCCATAGACTTAGCATTAGTACTAACTTTACCGACGAACTAGGAGTCTGAGCGCAATGAGCGTGGTCTCTATCGATAGACAACGAAAAAGTAAGTTAACTGCAGGCTACAGATCAAATTCGCAGTTTCAAGGACCAGGCAGGGCCGAAATTGCCGAATA